>VYZS01015394.1:25974-45396 GCA_013400695.1 Neodrepanis coruscans
TTATGTTCAATAAGCAGTTTGTAATAAGCAATTTTGGACCCCACAGACCAAATTCTTCTTTTCAGGGTCCTAGTTTCTACAGAGAGTACTAAGCATAAAACAGGTGTCATGACATGTCAGAAGTTACGAAAATTCTTAGTTTGTTTCTGTCATTGTTACAGAAACATGTAAAAATTAACTCATATCTTAATCACCATATAAAAGAGACTACATTTTTAAAAACCACATAGCTTGAAACGCATTAAAAGTTCCAAATGGATGTTCATAACTTATTAGTACACTGCAATGACTTGATCAAACAACATCAGCTCACCCTAAACACTCTCTGGATACAGCCAGAGTATGGCTCTGTATCTAGGTGAAGGCCAGTGATGAGTGGTGTACCTCAACACTCTGTCTTGGGACCAGTGCTCTTCAAAGTCTTCATCAATGACATAAGACAGTGAAATCAAGCACACTCTCAGCAAGTTTGCAGACGACATGAAGCTGAGCAGTGCAGTTAATACAACAGAGGAATCCCATCCACAGAAACCTGCACAAAAACCTCATGAAGTTCAAGAAGTCCAAGTGCAAGGTGCTGCATCTTGGTCAGGGCAATCCCAGACATGAGTACAGACTGGGACAAAAAGTCATTGAGAGCAGCCTTACAGAGAAACACTTGGGGATTCTTGTGGATGAAAAGCTGGACATGTGCCAGCAAGGTATACTTGCAGTCCAGAAGGCCAACCATATCCTAGGCTACATCTAAAAAAGTGTGGTCAGCAGATAGAGGGAAGTGATTCTGTCCCTCTGCTCTTATGAGACCTCACCCAGAATACTGCAATCCAATTCTGAGATCCTCAGCACAAAAAAGAGGAGGACCTGTTAGAGCAGGCCCAGAGAAGGACCATGAAGATTATAATGAGCTGGAGCATCTCTCCTATAAACACAGGTTGAGAGAGTTGGGATTATTCAGCATGGAGAAGAAAAGACTCTGGGGAGACCTTATTGTGGCTTTCCAGTACCTTAAGGGGGTTTATGAAAAGGAGGGAGAGGGACTTTTTATATGAACAGACAGTGACAGGACCAGGGGCAATGGCTTTACACTGAAAGAAGGAAGCTTTAGATTAAATGTGATAAAGAAAGTCTTTACTCAGAGGGTGGTGAAGCGCTGAAACATGTTGCCCAGAGAGGTTGTGGATGCTCCATCCCTGGAAGTGTTCAAGGCCAGGCTGGATGGGGCCCTGGACAGCTTGATCTGGTGAGTGGCATCCCTGTCCATGGCAGTGGTATTGGAACTAAGTGGTCCCCTCCTACTTCTATGATTTCGTAATTCTACATAGAAATTTTCATTTGTTCCTTTTAAACTAAAATTATATTGCAAGGATATTCTTTCTTCAAATTACTCAACTGTCTCAAAATTCAGAGGAATTTTGCTAGCTTCCAGCTTTGCATATTCAGAACAGCATATGAACATTCATGAGGATTTCATTAGCTTCTGCTAAAATTAAACAAGGTTTTCTGAAGCAATCCAACAACATTTAATTAAGTTAGAAGTATATGAAGCAAACAGTCCAATCTGTCTCTCAGATTCAGAGGTGTATTTTTATTATTATCATCTGGGAGAAAAGGGGAGGCTCAGAGACTGGAAAACATTAGTTTGAAATGCTGTAGTAGGTGGGGAAATACTCTTAAAATTTTCCACTGTGGAATGGTTCATACGGTAACTTCAGCTGGCTTATTACGTGGTATTCTGCATACCCTCAACTAGCTGGTCACTGCACTGGTGTGCAGCATGGAGCTATAGTCTCATGAGATGAAAAATATCATGTTACATGGTTTTTAAGTGGTATGGAGACAAAAGTCAGCAATTCAATCATACTGGCTTCAAAACTAGCATCAATTTCTCCGAGCTTCCCTGGTGGCTGTTCCTTATTCCCAGAGACCCACTGAAGTCAAACTGTCCTGAATACTCCTCTTTGAAGTGTGTAACACTGAAAGCAATAGGGGTTGCATACACCCTGCAAAGGTATTTCACATTTTCTTTTCAGCATGTTTCATAAAACACAGCATGGGTATATGGTTGTCTGAGCAGAAACAGACAGAAATTCATCCATGTCTTAACTTCCTGACTGTTCTGTCTTCCTAATTTCTACAAGCATACTACAGAAGATTCAGGATACCAGGACACTTAACTTTCTTTTTGTCTCCTCTTCACCTAAAGTTCTCCTTTACCATACTGCCAACCAAGCAACTCCCCTCTAAACCTCCAAGTCCAACGCTAAGTAAGCACGCTATTAATTTCTCAGACCAGCAGAGAAAATTTGCTTCATTGGTTGCATCAAGTGCATCCCCTAGGAGTACTTTAGCTTGTAGAATGTTTCCTTGAAACTAATAGTATTTGATTGCTTGCCATCCTCAGCTTTTTAATACAAAGTTTTTGGTAACATCCGAAACACGGCAATGAAAGACACTGAGCATATACTGTGGCCTCAGATAATATTTCAGACTTAAAAGACTCCAGAGAAAGGAAGGTGTAAGCACTTCAAAATATTATGATTTCAAGTCAAGATAGTTACTAGTACTCAGCTAGTTGAAATTACCTCTGAGGATTAACTGATTTAGTAACATGGGAATGCAAATTACATGGCTTAAAAGGAAGAAAAAAGCAACCAAGAAAACACAGAACATTCCTCCTAACTTTAATTCTCAGAAAATTGTCAGAAAAATAATAAAAACAGATAACTTGAACATGGGGGGTAGAACTAGACTGTTTTCCTGCCGTTTAAAGTACTTCCTGTACATCTATCACACTCCCTCTTCCATTCATAAGGACCAAATAACCTAAAGTATTTCACAGAGTATGCTGGATAATGTACCTTGTAAAGATGTTTGTCTGCTTAATGCTTCTAGTGATATGAAGACCAAACACTGTTTTTAATATTGTATTTGCATTTGACAATCTTACTTCGACAAGTAGCTTTCCTGCTTAGAGATCTGGTTCAAAGGAGTTGCTGCTGCCCAGGTTAATCAATTTTGTCTACTCCTGAAATAAAACACTTCTCAAAAGAAAAGATCTGGACTTTCAAAGAAGCTTAAAAGAATTATACTCCCAAATCCTCTTAAGTTTCAATGTAGCTGGAAACCTAACTCTTTAAAAAAAAAAAAAAAAGAAAAGAAAAAAATTGAAGCCAAGTACTCCAGACATGTAGAAACCCTGCCATTTCATGAAAATATGAAGAATGAGGGGAAAAAAGAGACCAGTCTCAATTATTCTTGAAAAGTTATTATTTTATTTTAAAGCTCATTTTAGTCTGACTTTTCCATATTCATTTTGCAGTAAGAGAGCCTATGGCTCATGTTCATTTATTAAACGGAATTAGGCAAAAACCCACACTGAATTACAGCAGCAAAGTACTTAAAGATCAATTGAATATTAAAGATTTGAAAAAACATGTCATCTTTATTTTCACCTACTACATATATTTAATAAATTTTTTAACATTTTCAAAATTTAAAATGTTCATAATATTATCTGCACACACACAGAAGAAAGAGAGGTGATCATACAACTAAATCTAAATTAAATTTTATTTATCTTATCTGCGGTTTTAGCTAAATGTCTCCATCTGCAGTCTTTTGTTATTAAAAAACAAGAACACGCCTACACCAAGTAGCAACATACTAAATCCTTCAGGGTAACTGTGCAAGGGTATCTGTGCAATTGTTTATGACATTTGCACTTCATCATTCAAACTTACTGAACGCTCTTTTACAAGGATGTCTTGACAAATTACTTGATATCACCTAACATATTCAGCTCCTGAAATATATATCAACTTCATATGGAACACTATTGTTTTAATTTCTGCCTTTTCCATAAAGGCAGACAAAACAAGGATTTTTTGATCCCTGTGCATTAGCGAAACAATTCTTCTTGTGATTTGAACCCTGCATTGACTGAACTTCTCAAATAACCTTTTGAAAAACTGCTATGAATCTAAGGAAATCAGAGATTCCCAAGCTGTTCTTTTCACAGTGATTCTTAGAGCTTAGATAGTTTATTTTCTGTTTAATTTTTTACTTCAAATACCACAAATGCCTTAGCTTACTAATTAACCACTAGAGAAAAAGAGTATGCCTGCAGTTCACTGTACTAGAAATGCCTGAATTTACTAACGAAGTGTCCCAATTACATTTCAATAAAAGTCCTTTTCTTCACTCAGGCTAGCAAACAAAATGAAGTATTTTCAATTATGCTTTTTAACCTTCAGTCAGGAACCTGAAAGATGTGAACAAACAATGCCAGCAGAAAGAACATAAGCCAAGACCAAGTAAGATTTTGTTCATATTTAAGATTTAGTTCACCCTCAGGAAGCAGAGCTTTCCATTTCACATGAAGTTGAATTACAAGTCACACGAAAGCAGATGCACCACACCTTGCTGCAGACAAAGTATGCATGAGGTCTGTCATGCTTGAGTTTTACAGTTCAGTTACAGCAGAGACATTAAATTTTATCTTTAACTCAGAAATGCCTCTGACAGCCAACAGTACGTTCAAATATTTTCCTTTAAAACACTGAATACTTTCCTTTTTCCTTCCTTTAGCATGTCAGTATCTTCCATTTTATCAGTCTTGTAGACTACGGGTCATGCTTGATTTCTTTCTTTCCTCTTCCACTGTCTTTATTAAGTCCATGAACAAGTCCTGTCATCTTCCATAAAGCGTCAAAAAAATCCCTTTCTTCCTGTTCTGACAGTTTAGGCTTATCTCCAATAATTTTCCACTCGACCTAGCAGAATTACTTCTTATCAGATCCTTTTGCATCAGACATGCAGTTGCTAAATAATCTCTCATTTTACTTAGGCAGACAACTATTTCTGACCCTTCAATTACACCTATTGGGCTGTGTCATTCATTCCCAATCTCCTCTCTATGTTCCTGTTGTTGTTTTGACAGATTCCACCTCACAGCATCTTTCCTAGAAACAGCTTCATACATTCCTTGTGCTTCACTACCAATGATTTTTTTTTTCAGTTTCCTTCTAAATATGAGACTGCGGCCCAGACAGCACAGGCACTTTAGGATGTCTGTGACATTCAAATGAGGAAATATGACAAAGCACCTACAAGAGTCATATGTCCTTCTGCAGTAGCAGCCAAAAGCAATATATGGTGGCCAGAGGGATATTGGGAAACTAAGGTCAGGCAACCAAATCCCTCATTAGGATGAAATACTAACTTTACTATCAACAAATCATGCACTCCATCCTTTTTTTTCTGCTTCCACCTTTTTTTTCCATGTTGGATCCACACTTGCCTGAGAAATGTAACCTTTAGACTGAAGACTTCAAAGCTACAACCTTCCCCTTCTACCCTATCTATAAATTAGTGGGGAAAAAAAAGAGATTTTAATAATTTGTCAAGCAAGTTTTCAAGTTTGAGCCCTTTTCCTCTAACATCTTAAGACTCCCACTTCAAGCCATACATCCAAGAACCCTTCTAGTAAAATTTGTGTTGTTCAGACTTAGAAAAGAGTTGTTATTGGTTTATTTCAAAGCCGATGAGCAGAAATTTCTGTACAGATTTAAGGGTAGAAATGGAGCTAAGAAACCAGCCTTCCTGACAGGAGACTAAGCAAAAGGATGCAAGCATCTTTAGCATTTTGCTTCTGGACTAGATCCAACAGGCTTCTTGCATTATACTTCAAAAAAAGCATTAAGTACAGACCAGTTGTCTCCTTGAATTGAGAATTCTCTCACCTTAACTTTTATGCCTACCAGGTCAGCAAATATTTTTCATGCTGTCTTTTCTCTACATCGCCCTCAAACACACTCTTTTTCCAACTGTAGTCTTTCTGTAAAACTTTGCCTTTACCTAAATGACAATTTTCTTTCTGGTGTGTTAGACAGTCTGTTCTAGAAACAAAGAGAGCCTGTAACAAAAACAGAGTACTGCCAGGAGATGGTAAGATCCTGCATTAGATCCATCTGAATCACTAAGGCACAGGCCCACTGCTACGGGCAGATAAATCTGCCATCTTGCCAAACATCTGGTGGCAAAACACGTCAGTGTCCATCAGGTATGAAGGGCCTTCAATAGGCTAGGACAGATCAAACATTTCCTTTCTCTCCTAAAGGAAGAGTGTGGTTGTACCAAGCAGAATCTAAAAAAGCTTTAGGATTTCCAAGGCTGCAGGAGAACTGCATAGTCATACAAGACACTGGAAGGGCCAGGACAGAAGACTTCTCCGCTTCTGCTACGACAACTCTGTTAAAGCAGAAGGCTGAAAACAAAGTGCATACAGAGTCACTAGCGTGAAAAGTGCTCAAATACGTGTTGGTGGCAGGAATGCATAGAAGTGGATTTAGGGACAGCAGGAGAATTAGAGGGAATGTAAAACCCGCCAGAGCCACACAGGATTCATCCACAAAAGAATTTTCCCTGCAAACATTACAATGAAGAATGACCTAAGACACAGCAGCACTACCATGTTGCTTTCCTCTTTCATGTAAAATATGACAAACAGCATTTAGAATTCAAGTGACACTAAAGAGCACTTAAAAACACACTAGATAGCCGAAACAATAACAAGATAATCATACATTTTATATATATTTTAATATCATATATATTTTAAGAGCAGGATATTGTGTAAAAATCCTGGGCTGACTTCAATATTTCGGTTTTATTCTGATAAAAAACCCGAAGAAATTAACGAGCAATGTTTTCATTGATAAACAGATGTGTACGGTTTTGACATTTACAATTTGCAGGGCAAGTGGAGTGATGAAATAGTAACCTCGACATTCCTACAAGTATTAAACAACCCCCACAAAAACACATTTCCACTGTAGACCTGCATCGGTTTCTCTTGAACGGAGCGACAGAGAGTGCCAAGGGAAGGCGTCTGAGAGGGGGAGTCACGTTTTCGCTCCCGCATCCAGGCACCGCCGTGGCCTTCGGGGAGCGCGGCTCAAGCCTTGCGGGCCGGCGGCAGCCGCGGAGCCGCGAACGGCCACACGAGCTGCTGCCGCCGTTGAAGGGGGCCCCGCCTGCCACCCTTATCGCCCGAGGGGCCCAGGGCGTGTGTAGCGCAGATACACCGCGGAGCGGGAAAGCGCCCCTTCACCCTCTCCTGCCCCTTCCCCCCCGGGGGGCTGAGCACCGCTACAGAAGTTGTCTCCGGGACCCCCGGGACGCCCGCACCACGGGTTGCCTCCGGGGCGCGCCCGCGCCGCCTGGCGGGGAGGAGCCACCGCTGAACCGGGCTGTTCCCAACCGCCGCGGCGGTGCGGGCAGGGGGCGGCAGCGCGGCTGCCTGCACCTCAACTTGGCGGAGCGCCGCCGGGGGACGGGCAGACCCCTCCCGCCCAGGAGGAAGGCGCCCACTCACCCGCCGAGCCTCCGGCGACGACTTGGTGAGAGGCCTCCTGTAGAAAGCCCCCGCGCTGACGGGCCATCCTTGACCGCGCCGCGGCGGCGACGAGAGGCAGCAAGCGCCTGGAGAGCAGCTGACGAGCCGGGGCCGACTCCGCGCCAGGCGGGTGGGGAAGAGCCGGAGGGCCGGCGGAGCCGCGGTTATCTGCGGGCGGGAGGGGGGGCGCGAACTGCGGGGGGCGGGGGCGCGGGGTTGCGCTGCGCTGCGGCCGACTTTGGTAGCCGGCGGGCAGAGGGCGGTGGCGGGCAGGGCATGGGCTCGCAGCTGCTGGCGATCGCAGTGGAGAAAGGGCTCTTCGGTCGCTTCCAGGCGGGAAACCGGCAGCCTCTCTCTCTTAGGGCCGAGCCGGGGTGGCCGGCGCTGGGATCGCCCTGCCTGGGGCGGGTAGCGAGGCTTGGGCGGCTGTCGCTGAGCCTGCGGGGGAAGGCAGGCCGGTCGCCTCCTCAAGCTCTGGCCGCGTACTCCCGCCTTAGGGCCGGTGCCATGCAGCGCACACTTGCAGTCCTGTTCCCCACCGCTGCTGGGACCCAGCTAACAACCTCAAATCCCCTGCTGCTCCACTTCTAGGAAGGGTCGGTGTTGCCGCTTGGCTCACAGGCTTCTGTGTTTCTGAAGCATACTGTTCTTTTAAAACCTTTAGTCTAAAGGTTGATTCCAGCTCTTCCATGTTCAAAGAACACAGGCATTTTGTCACTTGGAGTGTAGCTGTTACATGTGTTACACCTACCAGTCTGCACATCTTAGTAAAGAAAACGGTGCTGGGGCTTGGGCTTGAAGTGCCGGGACACATCGCCAGTACTGGCAGCCCCCGACACTGCATTCAGCGAGGCCTGACCGTGCTTTTCCAGAAATACGCCAGGGTACAACGTGGGGGACACCATGAGCTCATTCCCAGAGGCAGCACCACTGAAGGGCAAGACAGTTCAACCGTAGTGGTGTCCAAATACATTATTTGGCAGGGTGCCCGAGAGTGTTTTGTGATAGTTTAGCAACAGATGTTGCTAACTAACTAGGTGTTTCAAGCTTGCAAGGAAATGTCGTCTTTTTTAATGTAGAACCAAGATTAGAGAAAAACAACCAGTTTATTGCTACTGAAAAGGATGGGAACATAGAAAATATACAGAGAAGTGTTGATAAAGCGTTAAAAGACGAAGACTCTAATAGCAAAATGGAATAATATTCAGGTATAACATTCTAATTATATAATTTGCATGCACCAGCAAATAAACAGTAACATGAATTTTTTGATCTGTACAAGGGCCAAGTGGGGATTGCTGTGGGAATGCAGAGTAACACCCTTAAATTAATAAACCTTGAATGTTCTGACCTTTAAGTAATTAAAATCTCAACTTCAATTTTTCATTAGCATTTGCCTTAGTTCCCTTGGTTTGGCTCTTTGAGACTGCTGCCTCAATAAATATAGCAGGCTCAAGTCTCCAGTGTTCCCTATCATCAAAAAGCAGATGCTGAAGCATCACAACTTTTTTTGTTCCAGAGATGTTGCCTGCACAGTGTTGCCTTTGGTACAAATAGCAAATCTAGTATTAAGGTGAACTTGCTACAGTAGTTCCACAACAAAGAGAATTTGAAGTTGATCAGACGGTGTGGAAACTGGTGAGTTAGATTTGTTTTCTGCAGAAGGTATCACTGCAACAAAAAGGTTTACATGAACAACTGAAAATTAATGGTCAAAGTCCATGTAAGTTACATAGATGTTTACAGAATATCAAAACACCTGCTCAAAAAAAAAATAAACTTTGCTCTTTTTAGGAAACTATAGGTTTGTCTCACAGAATTGAAACCCAGATCTTTGCACCTCAAGAGAATTCAATTCTCCTGCTGACAGTCTCTTTTATATATAGCACATATAAAAAAAAAAGCCCTTATTCTTCATCCATCCATCCCCCTCAAAAGGCAACCTTCCCATTGTTAAAAACAAGAGAAATGCTTCTCCAAATAATCAAACAACTTTTATTTTAGCAAAAAAAAAAAAAAAAAGTGAGGCAGAAGAGCAAGGTAACGGCATGCAGGAGCTTAACATCCAAAATTAAGAGCTCGAAGTCCCTCCAAGCAGGTCTGGCTTTTATCCTGTTACATCTGGGAGGAGTTTATCTGGATTGGTCTGAGTCACCTTTTAGGAGGCGGAGTGAAATTCAGTTGGTCAGAGTCCTTCATCAGGAGGCGGAGTTACCCCTGCACATGCTCATTTTCATTCTACAGATGTCTCTTGTAGTAGCAACTTCTCCATACGTACAATTAAGCACATTCTATAAAGGAGATTATACATATACTTCTCCAAGTTACACAAATTTAAACTTAAGAATACAAAATAAAGGCATTTTCACCTGAAATAAGAACAATACATATAAAATAAACAAGGTATCTCTTCTTTACAGACTAACTCAGATATGAAAAACCAACAAAGATAGCCCTAATAATCAAACCATTTTTCAAAACAGAAATAAAACCACATATGTAAAATAATCAAGGTATCTCTTCTTTACAAACAGTCAAACTCAAAGAGAGATGAAAAACCAACAAAGATGGTCATAACAATCACAACATCTTTCGTTTAAATTTAGTTAAACTTGAACCAAATATATACTTTATTTTTAATTTTCCAGTATTATTCCCAAACTGTTCCGGGCAGTTCCCCAAAGCTATTGAGATAGTTTTCCTAGATAACTTAATCTCCCACTCAATCACCGGTGATGGTCAATTTGGTGGAGTTGGCAGAAGCCAAGGCCTCTTATCAGAGGAACAAAAGAAAGCACTCGACGGTTCAGGTGGGGCTATTTCTTTGTAACATTCCTAAAAAAATTAGTTTTAACTATAGAGTGAGGTTTCATTCCCAGATAATAAAGTTTGTTATACATTAATTTTAAAACTTTATATACAAGGACATTTTCCTAATACAAACACACATATAATTTTGTTTACTAGAGGATTTACTCATAGTTCTGTTTTCCACTGTAAGTTCTCAGTTCTCTCTCTCTATATATATATATCATTTTTCACACCACTGTGGAGGTTTGTAGAGCACTTCTAGGCTTAATCCGGTTTCCATACGGCCTCTTCCCAAACTAGCACATGGGCCCCGCTGCATTCTCCTCGATATCCCCGGCAGGGTCTGTCTCCGTTTGTGGTTAGCGCGTACCTTAGCAGGGAATTCGGTCTGGACAGCAGCCCGGCGCTAACACCCCAAAAGGCCTTCCCAGGCAGGGCAAGGGCGGGGCAGGGGAGACTCCCGCACACCGGCCCCGTGCACCCCCTCTCCCGCCCCAGTCCCGCGGCCGCGCCGCCTCGCTCCGCCCCCGGGCCGCGGCCCCGCCGCTGCGCGCTCCCGTGGGCGGCGGGCACGCGCCCGCCCCTCCCCCAGGCCCTAGCGGCTTTGTTGGAGGCGGCGGCGGGGCAGGAGCGCGCAGGTAACGGGTCGGTGGCGCGCCCCGCGGCGCTGGGGGGAAACTTGTCCCATCCTCTCCGGCGGGGCTTAGCAGCGGCGTCGCTTTTCTCCGAGTCAGCGTCAGGAGGGGCCGCTCAGCCCTCAGCACCTCCCCGCGGGCAAGCGGCCCTGCCCGGCCTCCTCGCCTCCTCCGCCCCCGGGGCTGGGCCGCCGCCGGGCCCTCGCTCCACTGAGCGGCTGCGTGTGCCGGGGCAGCCCCTGAGCTGCGTTAATGTTATCTCCCAGTGGCTGTCGGCTTGTCCGACCTGCCGCGCGCTCCACAGCTGGAGATACGGAACCAAGTTTCCCGCGCAGTGGATGCGCGATTTGGAGTCCCAGAGGGGAGGGAAGGGACATACGTGCTGCCGCCTCCCGGGAGTGGGCAGCGCTGGGAAGGGGGCTTGGGCAGTCTGAGGTTAAACCCGTCCCGAACAAATTCAGGAGATAGGTGCTGGATCTTTAGTGTCAGGTGAGAACAGAGTGTGGAGGGTACTCAGCATTGGAGTAGTACATTTAAAAAAAGGAAGGCAAAAGCACACCAAAAAACTTGCCAAAGTAAAGTTTGTGGTTTGGTTTTTTTTAATACTTACGGCATTAAATGAAAGCGGTTTAGGAAGTTCCAGTGGGTTGTATTCCTCTGCTCCTATTGTAATTAAGTGCCCTACTAATCAGAATTCTTGATCGTGTTGTGTGTCTTTTGAGGAAAAAGGCTGTGGTTTCTCTCAGTGTGATCAGTTTGAGAGAAAAACATTCAGTCAGTGAACTCAAAGACCTGTTCTACCTGAAACAATACACTCTCTGATGCTTGTCCGTGGAACGACTATAACTGGGTCTAGGTACAATTTCAGGAGGTTTAGGTGGTTGTAGCTGGGTTGCTGTAGGAGTTTAATCAACCCGAGTCTGGGAATTCAGAGTGCCCTGCAGTGCCATAGTATCTTTTTCGAATACTCCAGCAAGTGGTAACTACTGTTAGAACAATCTTAATTGTAGTGCTTCAGTCGTGGAGGAAAAAAAACAGTTAATCACAGCAATGTGCTTTTGGCTCAGCAGATCTCAGATCTGCAAATTCTGGAGGTTCTAGGACTTGTGGGTCTTAGGGAAATCCAGTGTTGTGCTTGCCTTGTTCTTGTACCTGTCCTTGAGCATCTGCACTTGACTAGTTTGGCTCTGAGAATGTACAACTTCAGTTTAACTTGAAACCACCTGGTTTTGGATTATTTGTTTATTTAAATATATTATGGTACTAATTTATGCATCTTGTGAGGTTTAATAAGAGTTAAAACTATGACATACTGGTTAAACATTCTGTGTTGTGCTAGTTCTGTTTTTTGTTTTATATTGCTGTTTAGTATGCAAAATGTAGTTCATGACAAGGTCCTTCAGCTGTACGAGATGTGTGAGACAGAGCTGTGTGCACCAGTGAGGTACTATCAGTGTGATGGCTACAAGCTCTTCTGCCTTGTCACTGGTACAGGGATTAGCACTGGTTTCAGGCTCTTGAACATGATAAACTTGTCTTGCCTGTCCAGCTAAGGAGAAGGTACTGCAGTTCTGGTTGCAGTATGAAAAATGAAGAGATGGACTGGTAGGTAAAATTATTTACAGGATTTGAGGACAGCTACTAGTTTTTGTAGTTATTACAGGTTTTCTTACAGTAAAACTGAAAGTTCTTTAGAGAATGATTCCCATTACAGTTTGTCATGGGGGCTACTCTGTCTAATACTAATGGGTAACAGGCTTTTAAAATCTCTTCACCAGTTTTCACATAGCTAATTAAACTTCTTGCTCTTTTTTAATTTGTTTTGCTTTTTGTTTTGTTTCTGGATTCACTTAATGTCTGTATTATTATTAGTTTACCTGTTTTAGAAAGAGAAATGTTACTTTTCTTTACATTTTGTTAATCTTCTCTCTCTGCTTGTTAGAACTCATTCTAGATGATGCTAAATTAGAAATGCATTATTGTGGTGTTAAACTCTTTTCTTGACTGGTAAGAAACAAAACAATTAGTATTTATATTTCTCTCAAAGCAATACAAACCCAACACATTGTATTACTGGCACGAATAGGAGTATGGTGCTGATGCCTCACATCCAGGTTTTTGCAGTTTGTGCTTTTTTTGATTTCTGAGGTTATGTAGGTTAGTAAAAAAGTAAGGAATTTTTCAGAGCTTGCTGGAAGGGGTTAGAGGAGGAGAGAAAATATGAGTTTGGTAGTTCACTGTGGAAAGAATCAATAATTTATTCACTGAATTTAAAGCAAGAAGGTACACAGGAGTTGAGAGTGAAGAAGGGTATCCTGCATATAGATGACAGTTTTGAGTAAAATTAGTTTTGTGAACTTGAGAGAGATCCTAATGGATCTTCTTGCTACCTCCTTTTAGTCTGCCAGAAATAGGGCATAGTAGATGATGCATGTTAATGGCAGCATGCTGATAGTGGCGTGTTTGTAAACTATGAAGTGCTGATCTGATTTGATGGTCACTTTAGTGCAGAGATCCCAAATCTATGCAGACGCTTTTTGTCACTTTTACATCTCTTATCCTATATGAGCAGTAGATGTTTTGAAACTTATCTTTAAAACAAACAAATAACCCTTCTGGGCTGCTGTGTATAGACTGATTTAACTGCAGGTTAATGTTGCAGCTGACAGATATTCCTGAAAGTATGATTGCTGCCTTTTGATTTTGAAGGAAAATGGTTTTTAAGGGGTATGTGAAACAGTATTGAACCTTTGTTTGCAGAAGAGATACAGCTATGGAAAGAACCACTGTGAATGCTCAGTTGTTAAGATGAATCACTGCTGCTTTCAGTCACCTTTCTTTTTTTAAGGGGTAGAATAGGATAGGCACATTTCCTGCTAGCTTCAGGAGCCATGATACAGAAGCCATAACAGCAGGTTTCTGTCTTCCATGCTGATTTGTGATGTGGACTTTTGTCTTTTAAGGACAGGTTAAAGTGCAAACTGAGTTTTTGCAAAGTAGTAGCCTTTGGTATATTAAAGAATATTATGTATTCGAATTTTGAAAATAGTTTATATGTGTGTTGGATTTATGTGGCAAGGTTTTTAGCAGGGGAGCTACGGTGGGAGCTTCTGTGAGAAGCTGCCAGGAGCTTCCCCCATGTCCAACAGAGCCAATGCTTGACAGCTCCAAGACAGATCCACTGCTGGGATAACAGTGTTGAGAAGGAGGAGTGGAGAGTTTGCACTTTGTAACTGGAATTTGCAGCTGGAGAGAGGAGTTGGAATGTGTGAGAGAAACAACTCTGCAGACACCAAGGTCAGTGAAGAAGGAGGGAGAGGAGATGCTCCGACCATCTGAACAGAGCTTCCCCTGCAGCCCGTGGTGAAGACCATGGTGAGGCAGGATGTGCCCCTGAAGCCCATGGACATCCACAGTGGAACAGGTGGGACATGTAGGACCCCACACTGGAGGAGGTGGATGTGCCCAAAGGAGTCTGTGACCCTGTGGGAAGCCTTTGCCTTATCAGGCTCCTGGCAGGTCTTGTGGAACTGTGGATAGGAGCCCATGCTGGAGCAGGTTTGCTGTCAGGACTTGTAAGCCTGTAGGGGACCCCTGCCGGAGCAGTCTGTTTCTGAAGGACTGAACCATATGAAAGGGACTTATTCGTGAGGAACTGTTGCCCATGGGAGGGAACCATGCTGAAGTCCCTGGAGGACCCTATTCTGGAGCAGGGAGGGAGTGTGAGGAGTCTTTCCCATGTGAAGGAAAGAAGGAGTGGCAGAGACAATATGTGATGAACTGATGATAAACCCTGTTCCCATCTCCCTGCTCTGATGGGAGCCAGAAGGTAGAGAAAATCAATAAAGTTAAACTTAGGAAGAAGTGGGGGTTGAGGGTAAGTTGTTTTAAAATTCGGGTTTATTTCTCGTTACCCTTCTCTGATTTGATTGACAGTAAATTAAACTAATTTCCCCTAATCAAGTCTGTTTTGCCCATGACAATAATTGGTGAGTGATCTCTCCCTGGTTTTATCTCAACCTGTGAGCCTTTTGTTAAATTTTTCTCTGTCTGGTGGACGAGGAGAGTGATAGAGTACCTTTGGTGGGTGCTGGGATTCCAACTAGGGTCAGCCCACCACATCATCAGATATTGCTGGCATTGGTCTTTGGTATTCATCATATCAATGAATCAACCTTATTTTTTTAAATGTTTACATGTTACACTTCCCTAAAATAAATTAAATTTCTTGAACTTCTTTTGTGTGAAGTGAGAAACAAGCACTGCTAATCTGTCCCAAGTACAAAAACCAGACACAATGATTTAAACTTAATGCCTGTGAATAGCTATTGTGATGCAGTATATGTTGTTTATGGGTTTGCTCTCTATTTTACTGAACATCTATGTATGAAAACAGCTTATTGTATTTATTGTGCACTGTTACACTTGGCTTATCCTTGTCAAAGACACTGTTATATTTATTTTTGCTTTTCAGAGGAATTAAAACTCAGTGGTTCAGTTAATTATTTTGAAAGCATTTTGTTTTGAAAGTTAGAGTTGTGGCACCTACAGCTTACTGTCTTCCTTTTTTTGCTTTTTGTTTTGTTTATCTGTACTTTAACAGGCATGTAGAAGGAGTTTATTGGGTTAGGTGCCTAGTGGAAGGCTATTTGTACATGTGTTGTGAGTTGGGTGTGCTACATGTGCCAGATGACTTGCAGGAATGCTCCTGTATAGAGAAGGATCCATGAGTGACTACAGGCTGGTTGCCATGATAGCTGTTGAAATGTATTCTGGAAATTCACATTGAAAAAGGCATATAATTCTGTTGTTGGCTTCATGTGTAGTTAAAATTATCATCAATATGTTTGTTTTATTTTTAGCAGAGACTAAAATATATGGGACAGTATCTGTTATATAGGACAAAGAACTCAAGAAAGTGTCTGTGGTATCACTTTGTTCACTATTTTTTTTATTCAGTAGCAAATTAAGGAACAGATCCAACTTCCCTTTAACTGAATGGCAAAACTTCTGTGGTTACAGAAGCACAGGATTATGCTGTGGGTTTGGAAGAAATAATTGGTAATGAGTTCAGCCCCTGGAGGGCATTAATTTTTGCACCATGAAATCCATAATAAATTGAGTTAAGGAGATCCACATAACATGCTGATAGACAAATGTTATCCTTTCTGTCCTTTTATGTAAATCTGTTGAAGATAGAATTTGATCTTTAAGTTTTATGTTCATTTAAATAGTAATATTCTGACTAGCTATGCGCTAATTTAAATGTTAAGTGTGAAATAAATTAGAAAAATCTAATCTTGTTCAGTGATGTAGTATTAGGACAAAGAAGGATTAAAATGCTTGGTTATTAAGTCTTTGGCGTGGGGGTGGGGGGGTGGCAGTTCCCATCAGGATTTGTGGAGTGAGAGTAGGGTCGTATCTGAACCAGAACTGTTCTGAAAATGCTGCATGATGCTCCACTGTGAGAGAATTTAACATGGGATCAAACATTGCTGTACTTGAAGAAAACAGACTGGGATTTTAATGGTAGTAATTTATTTAAGTCAATTTACAAGTTGACTTGTATTTTCGCTTATAAATAAAAATATCTACTTGTAAAGGGAGTATTTAGTGCTGAAGAACTGCTTCATGGTTGGGTGTGTGTATGAATTCCCCTTGGTGGGACTAGGACTTGAAATGTTCTTAGTTGCCTGTTTAACATCTGAATGATACTAAGCTTAGATTGGCTTGGTGAAAAAGGAATAGAGCTTTCCAAGTCATGGCAAGTGACTTGCCATGGAAATGAAAAGTATTAAAATACTTCTTTTTTGCAGAGTGTTTACACAATTCAAAATAGTGTTTTATATTGTTTCTGGTTTTCATGTGCAAAGTTACATATGTGTAAGTTTTCATATTATGAACTTTTTTTAAGTTGTCCTTAAGTTGTTTCCGTTGGGAATAGTCAGCTCTGCTTTGGCTTTCTTTCATTGCACTATTTCCAAATATATGCGTTTGACTCTCTCCACTTGTTAATTCTGATGTGTTGAGAAGGAAGGAAGTGGAAGCATTCTTAGTGCTTGCCTATTACATCTGATAAGAAATAAAATTCGGGTTTATACTATGCTTTTGTTGGTTTTAATATGAATTATAAATTGACCTTCATTTTAGGAGCACCATTGACTGCCGGAAAGATAAGACTAGTTATGAAGAAAAATAGTGTCTCAGCTTGTAGCTGAGTGCAGTTAGAGATTTGAGAACACTGACTGAGCATAATTAGAAAATCTAAAATATTCTAGTGGCCTCTTCAATCCTGTTGAAAGAAGCTACCCAAAAATGAGTGTATTCTTTTTTTACGCATTTATTTCTCTCCGTAATGCTATGATATGTAGCTATGTATTTCTTTAACAAAGCTAGTGCTATTTAAGAGAGATTAGATGGCAAAATGTGAAGATACATATCTAATGCAGTATCCTGTTTGAGTATTATGATTTATCCTTGTTGTAGTTGCCCAAATTATACCCATTCTATAATATCATTAGTGGTATTGATATAATAAAATTATTACTATTAGTAAAATAGTTTAATAAAATTATTAGTATTACTTTTAGAAAGGCATAATTTAGTTTTCTTATTTCTCTTAATTTAAAATTTCTTTGATCTACAGTTGGACTTTCTTTAAGATGCTGTTTCTCCGTGTGTTGTCTTTGTGGTTCACATTCAAGTAAATAAAATTTAGGGTTCTATAGGAATTGTGTGGCATTAGGTGTTTGGTGAATGGGAATGTGTTAAATTGGTTGTGTAAATTTTTAAATACAGGCATGAGAAACAAAGCAGTATTTTTCATCATGTTTCTCTGTAGTGTGTCTTTTGTGTGTGCACAGACACAGGCAGAGTATTAGGATGTGGTTTTCCTTGTCTGAAGTTTGACATAAATACTGTATGACCAGTTTACTCCTTGGTACCTTCCTTGTAATGCGAAAGTTGGCACTGTGAAACATCCACTACAATTTTAAAATTTGTTGAAAGTTTTGTAGCTCTTTTTGCAGAGCTACAGAAATGTGTTCTGATTCTGAATTTAATTCTTTTATTACAAATATTAATAGATGAGCTGTATCATAGACATTCAGTTGCTCAGTGTAATCAAAGTAGGCCAATCAAATACTTAGATACCAACTTAAAACTGTTTTCATAGCTGCTAATTGACTTTTTTCCACTTTTTTCTTTTTTTTTTCCCTCTGCTAGTCGTCAGAGTACCAAGAGGTTGCTGACAGCTTAAAATGAAATAAAAACTAGTCTTGAAATCGTTAAATATTTCGGTTCCCATGATCTGTATCTGAAGAAAAACAAACAGTATTTAATATGTCTGTGTTCTTGGATCTGTTTGTGATGGTATTCATTTTCATTAGACCACAGGAATCTTGAAGTTAAGCTTTTCTCTTTGCAACTGATTGTATGATGAAAAAGGATTTAGTTCCACACCTATATCCTTCTCAAATGTAGCCTGCATTGATGTCATTGTTCCTTAAAGAGACATCAGCAACCCCATAGTTCTGCTCAGTTGTATTTTAAAATGCATTTTGATTTAAATTTGAATTTAACAGGAGAAAAGCCACCTTCAAGGTTTAAAATTTGCTTTTCCTTCGAGTTAAAAAAAGATAAAATGACAGTATTCTGTTCTTATTCTGTGGTGCTATGCAAGTTAATTATAGGAGATTTTTTCCATTAGTCTGTTCAACTGTCATTTATGGGAAACGAGCTATACTGAGCCCCAGGAGGAGCTGTGTGAATTCACTCATGTCCTTGTTCACCAGTTCTCCTTGCCTTATAGGATATTACAGAGCATCGGTTTTATTGCTCTGTGCTCCATTCCTGCCTTCTTGCTGTTACCATCTGTTAGTTGTTTCCAGGTGTTCCTGGCTAAATTATTCACATCTTTTACTGTATTTTAGGTACTGTGTGAGGGATGTGGGTGTTTCCGAGATTCCTTTACTCTGTAATGAGCTGTGTTTAGCTGCCTTCAGCATGGTGCTGAGTGCAAGGCAGGATGTTTAAAGAGAAGAGGTGGGGTTGTGGAGCTCACTGCCCACTTCTTGCATTGTCTCTTTTCTTGCACCAGGTCTTGAGTTAGCTGCTGACAAGACACACCTTGGAGAACAGAATTGGAGTGACTGGATAGGCAGTTGTTGACCCTTGCCACCTAGATGTTGATCACAGCTTGTGCAGGCACCATTTATTTTTTCTCAGCACAGTAAGCTCGTTCAGAGTGAGCTTGTGTAGCTCCTGAGCTGCTGCACAGAACGGGATAGTGTTGCTGCTCTTTCTGTTCTGGCTACCCTTGTGCAGCTGGAGCTCAATAGCCTTGACTGATAGGCGTGGAGGGTCCTAGAGAGGAAAAAATACTGCTCTTTTTCGCTCCCAGATGTGAGTTGAAGGCACAGTGGGGTTAGGAGGGCAAGGTTTAAATGGCTCAATTTGAGAAATGCTGCCATGTGACAGCAGTAGACAAATTAATCTTTAAAGTTAGACACAGTATAGCTGCAGCTTCTACTCTGCGCAAATACCCTTTATGAATACTGATAGCAGCCTCCTACTGAAACA
>VYZS01015395.1:1795-31468 GCA_013400695.1 Neodrepanis coruscans
ACCTTTCCACAGTTCTGCTCACAGGATTCTTCTAGTGCTGGTTCATAACTCAAATATCTGCATTCCTATCTGTTTAAATACAGCCTCTGAGGGAAAAATATCAAACCCACAAATCCTGATTTCCTAGACAGCCCCGAATTCCTTGGCATTAAAAAAAACACCAAAAAATCTTAACACTTTCCTTGAACCTTTTCAGAGATCAGTTTTCTTAACATTGCTAAAAACCCTTCTTAAAACTATGACCAGGACACTACACATATCCTTTAAAAAAAACAATCAAAAAGTGCAACTCAACAAGCAAACCTTCCTTTCAGTTCAGGTATTAACACAAATACAATTTGTACTAAATTCAAAGGGCCCAGCATTCACTTCCCCAATGCAATAACTAGGAGTTGTTTGATTCTGACAAGACAGTTATCAGCTATTTTTTTCTAACATGAGAAGCTCAAACACCCTCAAAACGTTTAAAAAGCTGTAAACCTGTTCAACAGTTTTTTTAAATAATGTTGTCCAGAATGCAAAGTTCAAACCAAGTTAGGAGTAAAAGCCAAGACTCAAGATTCCCTATTAATTTTCATAGGAGGGTAGTCTGATGAGTCTCTTTACCACAAAGAACACAAAAATACAGCACTGCACCCTAAGAAACTAATGTCTCCTAAGTTTATATGAATTGAGCCAACAGTGCAGCTGTGAAGTAGGGGAGCATTTGATAATGTTCACTTAATGCTCCATATAAACCTAGTGACCTAGAGGTACCTTATTGCTCAACCTAAAGGCATCTTGCCCATCCCTAACTCCAAAATTAGGCTGAAGGCTACTGTCTTCCAAGGTTTAATTGAGGAAAGATATCAAGTTCCTTTGTCAGTCTGGGAGTGTTTTATTGCAGGAAAACTGAAGACAGTCTGTCAGTGTGTGCTGCACACAGTTACAGACTGACACAGGTCTCAGAGTAGCATCGTTGGGATGAGCAATTCACTTACTTGAATGGTAAACTACAAAAGTCTATTTGTATTTTAAAATTAGAGTTGCAGAAAGAACAGATGTGTTAAAATTTATTTTAGTCAGTTCTGGAAGCATTAGGAGCTGGTAACATGTTAAGGTTCACAAGATGAACACCATGTGAGAAGCAGAGATAGGCCAGCTCTAAAAACAGCCTGACATGAAGATGCTCAAGCTCTAGAGCTCTGAGCAGACAGCCAGTTGCTGTGTTTCCTGCAGTTCAAAGCAGATACCACTCTATGGAACTGTGCCTGTGAAGGCAACAGAGGAAGTTGGCTTTAGAGTTTATTTCCTTTCTTGCAACCCCTCCATTTCTGATCCCCTCAAGCTTACTCTGTTTAAAATCTCTATTTCATTTTGGACAGGTTATAAGAGAACTGGCTTTCAAGCACCAGTAATCACAAGAGAAAGCACATAGTGTGATTTATATTAATGAGATAAATACCATGGAAGTGGAAAAGAAAGGACAACAAAACTTGGCCTACATTCTTGAACAGGGCTTGGAATTTGGAGTCCTTAATGCTCCCCGGACACATCTCACCAGAAAAACTTTCCAAAGTTGAAGATTAACCCCAACCTGGAGCTTGTGCCCTGCATGCTCCCTTGCACCACACCCAAAACACAGGGGATGCCTGACTGCAACAGCAGCTCTGATGTCTTGTTTAAACAGTTTAAGATGTCCTAACTGAACCCAAGAATATTCTCAATGTTTTCCACTAACTATTATTTGAATTAAACTACCTCTCTGTCCCCCATCTTCAACATCTCAAATTGCTATTTACAATTGAAGAAAGAAGTTTTATAGTGCTACACAGTTCTGTATTGCTCAAGTCTCAGCAAAACCCCCAATTTCTACTTCTGTGAAAGTCTAGTACATCACTTCCCCAGCCCTCAAAAAGCCCCACACAATAGAGACAACATCTGGAACTGAAGGAGTGAAAGAAAAAGCCTTGATATGTTGAGGAACCAGACCTTTCCCAATGGTCACAAGATCCATGGAGTTTGAACTGAACCACTAAAAGAAGGCACAAGCCAGTAACAACCCTGACTTGTCTAGTTCACTTGACCTTTCAGATAAACACCACAAGGCTCAACAAAACACTGCTTATGAAAAGTTGTCAGTAAACAGAGCTTGTGGGTAAACAAAGAAGAGAGACAATTCAAGAACTATGCACTCTACAAATAAGCGGCATCCCAGCTGTTCTATCACCAGCAGCAATGACAGTGTATTTTACTTAGAAATAGATTTCCGGCCTTGTTTATTCAACACACTACTAGAAACATTGTCACAGAGGCAGCTACTTGTCTGTGCTCCACGTCCTGGCAAGCCATTATCAGACAGACAGCTGCTCCAGCTTACAAGTGCTCTAGAAATTGCCACCAGACTGCTGCCACCTTTCCTGCCACCCTCCTCACCAACTCAAATTAAGGGGAGTGGTTTTAGTTTGTGGTTTAACACAAATTAGGGGCCAGCACAGTTTGGAAAAACATTTTTTTTAAGAGGTAGAAAATTATTACACTTCTTCTCCTCATAAAACAAGTGGGATTTTGTAGACTACTTCAGAAATTTTTACTACCTAAAACCACTCGACTTCAGTATCTCCACTCACACACCAGGGCCCAACAACTGTGAATTGTAAGAACACTTCCTAGTGTGTAACTTTCTGCAGGATTAGATGGGTTTCAGCTGTAAATAGGTCGGCAAACACACTCCTGCTGACAGAATAAACAGGAAATAAAGAATAGTAAGACCTGAGACACTCCTGTGTCTGAACACTGACAGCTTCTTATGAATGCTGCTCAGACCACTTGCTCCTCTTATCTATCCTAAATGTGACATTTGCCTCTAATCAATGTCTACTACCAGCCTTTTTCAGCTTTGCCAGGTGAGTATAAAAAACACTTGCAAAGCTGACTTTCATCAGAAACACCTGATCAGAAACACCTGAGAATCCACCTGTAGGGCTCAAGTAATTTGAAGAAAAGCAAAGATCAGCAGGTAAACCCATAAAAATCAACACACTGAGAAAAAAGGAAGAATAAAGTCCTACTACAATTAACACACCACCAAGTGAGAGAATTAAATCTTCAACTTGAGCCTTCTTGGACAGTCTAAGGAGCACCATGCTCAGTGAAACAGATGGGTGCACATCATATATTAGTTACCATCTAACCCACAGGATCATGAAAAACGACTGTAAAACTAAAAACACTTGTCTACTTGACATCTCTTGGACAGAAGAATCTAGGGAGATGACAATGCTTCCCTAAACTATAGCTTATTCCAGACAGCACCCATGGAAAAATAAGCCACCCCACCCACAATACATCTAATTTGATCCCTAACATGCATTTAGAAGCCCATCACCTCACCAGACTAACACAAACAAATCTGGATCTATTGGGGTTTGAACTCTGCCAGCAGATCAACACAGATACAGCTCTGATAACCATTTTCCCCAGACAGACCTGTATTATTTGTGTGATGCTGCATAGAAAGAAATATGCACACATTTCAAAAACCTAAACCCATTTGGCATTTGAATCCCGGGTCCTATTTCCAGAGATGGCTGCACAAGAGAGCCTTCTCTAATTACTGCAAGTTGAAGGTACCTGCTAAGAAGTCACTGCCTTTGTTCAGAGCAGTTGAGTATCTTCTACTGTTACCTTTCACTGTTGCAAGTAACAGCAGAGAAAGCTCCAGAATCGATGAGACTCTCAAATTCAGCCACTGGATGTCTAAAAATGCCCTAAAGCAGACTGATACTCCTACTGTCAGCTGACTAGAACCGAAACTTCAGAGCAAGATTTTTTTTATGTCTTGAAATAATTATATATTTTATAAAAAGACAAGGCCTCATGGTGCTGGTCTCAGATTCACCTTTGACAGTATTTGTAACAACAGACTCAAAGACTTGAAGATAACCCTTAACCTTGTTATCTTGGGTCTACATTCATTCATGTACTTTACCAGCTATTTATCTCTCCTATAGGAAAATGAAAGTTCCATATAAATACTGGCTTTCAAAGGAAAAGCACGAGTACTTTTGGTGGGGGAGGGGGGGCAGCTCAGTTTTCAAGTCACTTGCAATCAGAAGTCCTTCCTAACCCTTCATCACTTGCTGCAAACTCAGGTCCCAAACCTGTCAGCAATTTCAGAGAGCTTATTACAACCACAGTAACTTTCATATCAACAAAGTTGCAAGTTCGGATATTAAGTTTGTAGTACTGGTCTTTAGAAGGTATGTAAAGGCTTTAGCAAGTACAGCTTTCATAAACAGCAAGAATTTATGTCAATAATCCTGGCTTGTCAGGGTTTTCCTGTTATTATACTGTTCAACTTGCATAGTATATGCATTTCCCTCTTCAGTATTAATACAGTGACTAGGAGTACTGGCAGCCAGAAACCCTTAAGCCCCTTATTCACCAATTGTGTTTCTTTGCTAAAAGAGAAACTGAGTTAAGCTCACATCCTTAAACTAAAAATACTAAAGAAACTTAGTATTTCTAATTAACAGTGTAAAAATAAAATCCCCCTGGAGTGCTGCCTACAAGTAAAAACAGCAAAAACACCACCAGGGGATCAAGCATCACTGGGTTCCATTATCCAAAACAAACGTCAACATGAACAGTGCAGCTTCTATTAAAGCCAAGGTAAATATTTACAATAATACTTGTGTTAAGTAAAAACAGCTCAAAGGATCATGAATGACAGAATTAGGAGAAACACACCAGTGGCACAGTTTCTCAAGTCCTGACTGCAATTTTCATGCAATTCAGTAACCCCATGGAGCAAAACTCAAGCTTTAAACAAACACTGTCTTAGTCCACACAGAGGAGTATCTGAAAATAAAAATAACCTCAAGGTGGGACAGGAAGGCACTAACCTCATTCTCACTTGTTCTGCAAGATATCCAGGGTTACAGGAGGAATGTATTTTAGGGCAGAGAGGAACCTGGCAACTCAGTTATGGCTCAAGTGGCAATTTTCTCAAAGGGCACAAAAGAGCCCCCATTACCAGAGTACCCACTATAGATTATTGATTATTATCCTCTTATATCAGAAAACCAAGAGTCCTTCACCTTTTCTTGAGCGTTTTAACATTGTCTCATCTTTCAGAGAATTTGAACACTTATCTTAAAGACACTTTCTGCGCCTCTGCCACACAGTGATGTCAGTGACAGACCAACTTGGGACAGTTCCATAATCAAGACCAATAAAGAGACTCCTCCATATACTCCCTCACATCTTAAACCAGAAAACAGCCAATTTTTTGCAGGAAACACAGGAGTGAAGAAAAAGCAAACCTCGGACTATCCAACTGTGAACTCAGAAAATCCACCTCAATCCCAAATGGTCCCTCCTTTTGCGGAGAAAATGCTCAGGCAAGTTCACTGTTCTGATGGAAGTCTGATACAGAATTACTGCCATAAGCTTTCTGGAAATGCAGAATAAATCAAGAAAACCTGATTTTTTTTTTTTTTGTAGCCAACACCTGAATTTTCATTCAATATACCAATTATGAATACAAGCAGGTACATCCAAAACAATCCTCCCTAAAAATTATTAAGGTTCTCTACTACTTTTTTTTTTAAGTAGTCAATGCTCCCGGGCACCTGATGTGACTCTTGGGGAGGGCCCTGTGCAGGTCCAGGAGTTGGACTTGATGATCTTTCTGGGTCCCTTCCAACTTGGCATACTCTGTAAACCAGAAAAGTATCTAACTGTAACTTACATACTTGAGCCAAAACATTAATCTACAGCCAATCAATCACAAGATTGCTTAATTTGAGGGTGGACAACATTCAACTCATTTCTTCTCGGCTTGGAATAAAAGCACCTGACTTCATACTATTAACATACAGTCACAACAGTTGCTATTTCACTAGGTGATGAGAAAACAGAAGATATGCAAAAAAAACCCTACAGCCCAGGCAGCTACAGAGAAATCCCAGGATGGCCCCACCTCTGTTACTAGAACAGTAGTGTCATCTGTTTCAGTTTCATTTCAGAAAATTGAAATTGAAGAATGAACTCAGATGTTACAAAAAAAGGTCAGCAGATTGAGATAACCATGTATTTTCCACAGTGCAACTTAATAAGCAAGAAAGCTTTGTTTTCCTTTAAGTTTGACTGAAGGCTAAAGATCACTCAGGTGACCTGTAGTGCAATGTGCTCACAAAGTCACGAGATGACCCCAAAATCTTTTCTACTGCCAAATGTGACCAAATCTAAACTGTTACTTTGGCTGGACTGTGGCTACAGGAAACACGTGGCTGGCACATGAGGAAACTGGACTCAGCCTTCCCCTCAGAGTGTAACCCCTGACCCAGCTGGCCAGCAGCTGACCACCAACCAGACCTCTGCAGAAAATAGCAGTGAACAAGCAGAGTTGAGCAACCCTCATCCGGTCTTTCGTTTCAGGTTTGTAAACCTGATTGTGACACTGCGCATGACGTGTCCTCAATCCCCCCGTGCAGAACCACCAGGATGAACTGCTGCAACAAGGGCCCACTCACAGAACAGTCAAGGCTGGCAAAGAGCTCTGAAGATCATCCAGTCCAACCCCCTGCCAAGGCAGGGTCACCCAAAGCAGGTTACAAAGGAACACATCCAGGTGCGTTCTGAAAGTTTCCAGAGAGGGAGAACCCACAACCTCCCTGAGCCTGTTCCAGGGCTCTGTCATTCAAAATAAAGAAGCTCTCCCTTGAGTCGAGGTGAAACTGCTTGTGTTTTAGTTCATAGGCATTGCTCCTTGACCTGTTGCTGGGCACCACTGACAAGAGTCTGGCACCATCCTCCTGATACCCCTTTGAGATATTTATATGCATCAATGAGATTCCCTCTCAGTCTTCTCTGGGCTAACAGGTCCAGCTCCCACAGTTTCTCCTCATAAGAGATGCTCCAGACCCCTAATTATCATTGTAGCCTCCACTGGAATCCCTCCAGCAGCTCCTTGACTTTCTTCTATTTCTTTTCTAAATGCCTACAAGGATATAGCAGCATGTACTTATTTTCTCAAGATTTAACATCTGCCTCCTACTGCATAACCACCCTCCCGTTAAAGAGTGCCAGAAGTTACAGGATGAAAAAGCCCCCACATGAGCATTAGATCAGGTGCACAATGCTGGAAACTCACAGTGTGCCAGAAGCAGAGAAAGCGCCCATGTGTATCCAACTCGCTCAGAATCAATACATTACTCAATATTACCTCAAACACCCCAGTCCAGACGCAGTGAGCTCATTTTTGTCAATGAAGAGCACAAACGGAAATCACAGCTTCAAGCTCTCTCATGGGATACAAAGCACATTCTCAGTCTGTCACTCCCACTTCCGCAAAGCCACACTCGTTATTTCCCAAACACATTTTTAGTCAAACCAATTAGGATTCCCAACTTTCCCTTTTAAGCTCCGTGCCCTTCCCACCCTGTCCCAGGAACTATCACCGCTATGTAACCACATACACCCCGTGCACTACGAAGCTTGAGAGACTAATGCCTGGGAAGGTACAAGAGTTATCCCAAACATCACTAAGGCTACAAGAGTCACATCTGTACTTCTCGCTGTATTCTCCACTGCCACTTCTTCTGCCTTCTTCGTGGGTGGAAGGCTGCATGGCCGTGTCAAGCCCCCACGTAAGCACCGCACCCACGGACGCGCTGAAATGCACTCCAGGGACACAGCGGGCCTCGGACACGAGCGTGACCAGCCGGGCATTCCCAGCCCGCTGGGATATTCCCAGGCAGCCTCCAGAATACAGCGGGGGAGCCCATACAAGGAAACCAGATACGCGACAAACTCCAGGAGCGGCGATCAGAGGGAACGGGCTGCTTCTAAAGGAAACCCCTATTTGCACCCCTGCCTCCCCCCAGGGCCCGCGCTCCCCTTGGACACCCCGCAGCCCCCGGGCCCGGGCCCAGACGGAGCTCAGACCGGGCCCCTGCGCTCCCCGCGGGCACAGCGGGCCGGGGCAGCCCCTCGCCGCCGCTCCANGCAGGCCGGGAGAGCGGCGGAAGGCGCTCCCGCAGTCCCACGCACCCGCCGGCGAAGAGATGCACCAGGGTGTCCCTCTGGCTCATCCTTGTCGCTGCGCCCGGGAGAGAGGAAGGAGCTGCCGGGCGCTTCCGCCCCGCGCGCGACGCGCCGCTCCCGGCGGGGCCGCGATAAATACGGGCCGGGCCGGCCCCGCCCCCCGAGCCCGGCGGGGCCTCCGCCGCTCCGACAGCGAGGGCGTGTGAACACGGGGGGGGCGTGAACACGGCTGTGTGTTTGTTTACACGGCTGTGTGTTTGTTTACACGTGTGTGTGTGTGTTTACACGAGTGCGTGTGAACACGAATGTTCACAAACACGAATGTGTGTGAACGCGACCGAGCCACGTGACGTCACGGCCTCTCCGGCCCCGCCTCATGAATATGCAACACCCCCGAGGTAAACAGAGGATGCCATTGGCTGCGGGGGTGTGACGTCACCGCCCGCCCTTCCCCTTAAGCCGCTCAGATCCCCTGGAATGTCCAAATCCGCCGAATTTACCAAACCCACCAAACCTGTCACACCCGCCTCTCGGAGGAACCCTCCGTGCCCTCTTCCTTCCCTTCCGATGGGCGCCATCAGTGTGTGATGAAGCGCGGGTGCCCGCAGGACGGAGCTCTGCCCTGCAGTGCCCAGTGACAGGACGAGAGGCAGCGGGCACCGACCGATGCACAGAAAGTTCCGTCTAAACACGAGAAAGAACTTTTCTGTGTCAGTGACCGAGCAGTGTAACAGATTGCCCAGAGAGGGTGTGGGGTCTCCCTCCCTGGGGATATTCCAGAACCATCTGCATGCACCCCGTGCCGAGCGCTCTGCGATGGAGCCGGTGTCCCACCCCGGTCCCTCCCGACCTGACCCGCTCTCCGGGAACTGCATCCCGGCACAGCCTCTGGGGCTGCCCCTGAGGGAAGGGCACATCCAGCGGCTGCAGAAAATGTGAGGACAAGGGATGTAAAAAACAGCCCCAGCGCTCTCAGTGTCCCCAGGCAGTGGTATTAGTGAGGTGTGCGGTGGCCTTGGTTTCCTCTTGGTTTTGAGTTCTAGGTCATATCCTCAGTTACTGCAGCAATGCATCTCCCCAGAGAGGTGCACACACACACTGGCCCCTTGAGTGTGTTTCCAAAGTGAATATCCCGACTTATTTAGAGAGTTTAATCTTTATTTTCCTCAAAAATACAGGGGTAAGGGAAAATAAATAAGGCTCAACAGACAAATATTTAACATCATGTTGTCAGAGTTGTTGCCAGAGTTACTATTTTGAAAATCCAAGCACCTAAAAGCAGATAAATGACTACCTAAAATATTTGTGGATATTCACACAAAAATATTCTAAAATATAAGCGCCTATTTCATAACAGCACAAGAGTCTTCAATCTCTGTATTAATAAAAGAGGAATGCATTTTGAAAGTTATTTCTTAGACAAAAAATGCCCCTGTGAGCAGCTGAATTGATGTGGAAGACATAAGGTAGAAATGTAAAGTGATTTTGCATGAGGGGTGAGATTTAAGGAGGAGGTTGGGTGGGAGAAGTGTGAGAAAGAAAAGAAAGTTACTAACTGAAAAACACATTGAACAAGTAAAAGTAGGACAATGATTTTGCAGTTGCTATTCTGCATTGCTATTCCTCGCAGCATGTAGTTGAAACTAGTGAACAAATGACTGATAATTGCTCCAAAATAGAAAGTCAGGCAAGACCTTCACAAGCCTGTAGTAGTACATATACATGTATATATATACATATTAAATTTAACACTCAAAAAGTGAGAAAGGATCATGTGCTTTTTGGCAGTAAGTGTGAGACAAGAAAGAGTTACTTTAAACAGATAAATTATTTTGAGAGTACTGGAAAACTCCACCAGTGACTTTATTAAATGCTACATGCAAGATGGTCATATACCAAATCCTTAGTCTGAGGTCACGAGTCCAATTTTTTTCCAGTTCCCTCAGTAGCTTAAGAGGGAACAGAAGATGGCTTTTCTGCAGGCCATGTGATGCCTTTCAGTGAGCACATGTCCCAGAAAACTCAAAAGAGGATTAAATAACAGATAGAGATGATGCTTTATTCTGTCTCTGTATAGGGTAACACCCAATCTAGCAGCATTTAACTTTATCTGGCACTTATGGCTTCCACTGTGACAAATGAAAAAATGTAATGTGATTATTTTCATGAATACCTATTGAGTAACTAGAAGAAGCAGAGCAATTGGAACATTTTAGTTACATAATTAGATACTTTGTAGTTTATTTAAGCTGTGCCTGTTATAGAAACTTTAGTTATTCCACTGAAACATTTAGAAGGCCTGAACAGATATATGTTCAATTTTTATTAGGAAGCTGAAACACTTTGATTCAAAGTTATGTTGCAGTATTTCTTGAGAGCTGGCTTTAATACTACTTCTCTTCTCCTTGCTAGGCTGGACTTTCTGGCTGGACTGCATATCCCATGAGGTTGGATGGATATGGATTCTTACAGTGTATTTCCCCTTCCATTCATCAGGAAGAGGTAAGTGTGGAGAGGAAATTCCATGTGGGATCACTCTGTGAGGCCAGAACATAAATAAAAGCACCCAAATTGCATGAGGTCCCATTTTAAAAAAAAAAATCTTATGAACCCCAGTCTTTCTAAGATTTTTTTTCTTTTCATAATTTTATTGAAAACCTGAGTAACTTTCCTGCTTTGTATTTTGTCTTTTTTTAGCCCTTGATTCCCTAGCAATAGCAATTTAAAGAAGAATTTATTTGATTGGTTTTCCTTGTCCTATTCTGCTTGGTGTAACTGACATGTGTCAGGACTCAACATGACAAGGAGGAAAAAAAAGTAACAAAAAATTAAGCCCTGTTTCTGTGTTTTCTAGCTCTGAATTTTTCTCAGAATAAACGTACCTTGTGCTGCACTTTTCCTCTTGTAGTCTTTGGACAGAAAACACCCTTTCTTAAATTTCAGCAGTGGCTTTCTGTGTAAAAAGAGCAATAGAATACATTAGAACACCTGATACAGCTGGGGTTTTTCTCTGTTCCTTTACAGCAGCCTAGAATGGGGGGAAATATTTTTCCCAGGCAACAGAATCTCTGCTGCCATTTTTCAGTTAGATTCTAAAAATGACATTTGTCTTTCTATTCAAAACTACTGTGTTGAATTCATGTTCTAATTATTGTGGTTCTAATGAGCCTCTATTTTTCTAATATTTATAAGGCCACATCTTTCAAGTTTAAAATATCCAGGAAATGATACGTAATATCACGTCTGAAAGAGAGATTTAGTGCAGTCATGGTTTTGTTTACCCTGTAGTGTTCTTTAAACAAACACTTGCCATCTTTCGCCAGTACCAAGGTTAACTCTCATAAAAAAATAGAAAGCAATCCCTCTGTGAAACAGTATTTATACTAAGCAATTTATTTTCAAATACTTAGCATCCTTAGATATTCTGTTTATCTCAGCAAAGAATTATTCCTTTTCCTGATCAAGCTCACAGAAACATATTTTTTCCCTTCAAGAAATACGAAAACAAGGTTTATTCAGTTGGGAATTTTGATTCTGAACCATTTTAATCCACTTCTTTCTCCTTCTGTGAAATTGTTCATCTGTAGGGTAAAATTATTTCTTGGTATCATGCAGTAATGGCTGTATGTGTTACATGCTTATGTGGACAGAGGGAAATTTGCATCTCCAGGGGACTTGAAAGGTAAGTAGAATCCTTCAGTCCAACAACATTTTCAAGTTTGTATGAATGAAAAAACCCAAATAAACCAAACAAAAAGCAAGCCCCCTTTCCTGCTGATGAAAAGCAAACCAGAGCTGAGGAACAGAAGCCAGTGACACAGAGCTCACCTCAGGCCCTGGCTCAGGGAATAACTCATGAACAAAGCAGGCTATGGTGCTCCTGAGAGCTGGAGATAGGGTCTGGCCCCTCTTTTAAGGCTTCTTGAAGCACAACAAATATTATGAACTTGCTGGCCCTGAGATGCTGAGTAGTGAGAAGGAAGAAACAAACCTCCTTTGAACAAATAAATCTATGGAAGTTGCTCAAAGCATGGGAAGAACTGGGGCATGCTGCTTAGTTTTTTTCCTAGAAACTACCTTTATTACCTTTATGCCTTCTTCAAACAACCATCCTACTCACCATGCTTTGTTTTTGTCTCCAAACATCATGAAAACCTGAAGCTGTCTCAAAGTATTCTATTTAAATGCATGTTTTCAGGAATCATAAAATGTGGGAAATAAAAAATTATGAATACTGGGAAGTTAAATTTTTATTCCCTTCCTAATACTCCAGGAGCTTCTAGAAGAATTAATGAATCTGGACTAGTCACAAAATTGTGACCACTAACTTCATGTTCTTCCTTTGAAGTATTTTTAGAAACTCAACATTTATGATTTGAGAAATTATCAGAGCACTTTTGGTAGATTAAAGCATAATTTATTTAAATTTCACAAAGTAATATTTTATGGAATTGTAGTTAGTATGGGCTATCCAGGGAATGTATGACATTCTCCAGTCTTCCTTTCAGAAAGAATAAGGTTGACTATATAGTGCACTGCACAGGGAGTGGAGGTGGGAGTGGAGAAGGAATATGCCCCCTTGAAAGGTACAGCTTTCCAGGGCTTAATATCTATTCTGTTGCAGGGAGAGAGTTAATGGTGTTACAAGTGTCTATGCCTGAAAAGCTATCACAGGTGTTGGGCTTCCAGGGCATTGAGTATTGGGAATATATCCCAAGGTGGAAATGGCTAAAGGTAGCTGGTGCTGCAGGGTCAGACACAGCCACAGCTCAGATGAGACCTTGTTCACTAAGTGAGATAAAGCCCAAGGACTTGGCAGCAACAAAGTGTGAGTGGACTGTTATTCCAAGAGAGAAAACGGTGAGCTGCTCTCACAAGAAAGTCAGACATTGGAATTTAAGTTAAAACTTTTGTGCCTTGAAAAAGGAATAGTGGGTGACTAAGGCTTTCTTTTTTTGTATTATTTTCTGTGTTCCATGGAAGGCATTTTTAAAAGCAATTTGATTCAACATTTGTAAATGGATGAAGTACAGCTTGTTAAACAGCCAGTATTAGTTTCCTGATATGTCTGGTTTAGAAATGAGACTTGAGCTCGTGCTTATTAATGACCCTGAGAAACTGAACTGCTTCATTATTGCTAATGAAGATCTAGCAGAAGGGTTAAATTAAGATTTTTCTCTGGGAGGAAACTGGATGGGTTTTTTTAGTACATGTTACAAGAGATTGAGAGGTTTCTTTTATTTGTTGGTTTTTTTTCCTTTAAATACCATTTTCCTCATATTTTCTTTAGTTTGTTTCCATAAATTGTTCAAAATGGAGGAGATGATGCCTGCGCTTTCACACAGTGTTCTTTTTGTCTCTGCTATGATGTTCACAGAGCTTTTCAATGAAGAGGAAAGAATTTTAGACATATAAACCCCCAAATCCTACATTATGGTCGTATAAATAACTTGCCTTTTGACTTGTGTGACTCAGACTCAAGTGATAAATGCCCTCATAAATAATGAGGTTTGGGTTTTCTTGCCAGGAGCTGGGCACATTTTAAGCTGTGAATCTGGGATCATAACAAGATATTACAAGGAATGTTTTTTAGCTCATAAAATGTACTGATTGTGAAAGTGAAAAAAGCAGTGGGTACTGCTCTTCTAAAATGGTAGAAGTGGATTTATGTAATGGTGTAAAGTACAATAATCTCTACTCCATCCTAGCAAAAGCTGACAGCTGACCAAATTTGAGAGATTTAAAAAGTGCTGTGATCTTACTAATACACTTCTATCAGTCTGTTTAATAATATATTTTTAACTCTATTTCATAAATAAGGAAGCAGAATGAGACAAGACAAAAGTTTAACCAAAACCATTGAACAGATCAGTGATGAATTTAGAAATAACTTTTTGATCAAGAAAGCCAGTTGGGAGGATGTGCTGAACAACTGCCTTTATACTCCATGTAGGCCTTCTTTTTCTTGAGATGGAGTAGCCTTTGTTCCTTGAAGACATATAAACTTTTGTAATACACATTTATAAATACACATTTTTAAGTCTATTGTTCAGTTCCTCCTTTATCTGTAAGTCTGCAGCTTACAGAATCTCTTTGGAAATCTTCAGAAGATAAAGCGGAAGAGGACAGGGGAAAAGGATAATAAGTAGGGAAAGAAGAAGAGGGGAGCAGCTGATCTTTAAAAAAGGTGTGGAAATACCAGCAGAGTGAAAATAAGGACTGGGGGAGTAGTATACATAAGACTGAGAAAGAACAGGAAGAAGGGTAATTTGCAAGCAAAGAATGGAGATAGAATAAGTCATCGAAAGCTTGAGGTGCTTGTTAGGGAAAGTATAAACCCTATGTGTTGAAAAACGTGTTTTACAATCAGGAACATGTAGGTACTGCAGAGAAAAAGAAATAGTTAATTCTATTGTGCTTGGCTCTCTGAGGGCTGAGAGAAGCACTTTGCATAACTTAGGCTGTCAGTTAAGACAGGTTTATTCAAACTGATTCAGGTACGCAGAAGAGCCAATTCAGACTTGGAAAATGGGTGGCTTTAGCAATTTTAAAAGCGCAAGAAAAATAGTTCTGTGTCTTTAAGGAGAGTTGAAACAGGAAGGTCAGAAACACAGGCCTGCTACAGATGGCTTATCATATCAGAGAACACTTAAAAGATTTGGTTTGTTTAGACTGGATAGATAAAAGCTAAGATAAGATATGATTGCTACCAAAAATATATCAAGGGAATAAACTACAGACACCAGAGAGGTAAAATACTACATAAGCTAAAAATCAATATTGGCAGTCACCAGGGGTCACAAATAAATTCGGGCAGAGGGAAAAGGTGAGAGTCTCTGATGTGGTTTTCTGCAGCATTCGGAGCGTAGAATGAAAGATTTTGAGTATTGTATGTACCATGCTCATCTGAGTCTCAAATTGTGGGAAGATGGGTAGGTTACTTTGTCAAGGCATCCCTCTTTTGAGATGTGCAAGTCCAGCATACATTCTGTTTCAGCCCATCACTAAAGCAAGGACTTCAGTCTCTAGCTCCCTTTGAGACAGTTGTGTAAACAATGTCCCATAATTCTGAAATAAGTTTCCTGATGCGAAAAGTTTCAAATATTTGAGAAATTTACTAATTCCTAAATGAAGCAAAACTCCTACATTTTTTAATCAAAAAGCAGAAGGAAACAGAAGTCATTTAGAAAAGGTGAATATGTGACTGCACAGGTTTTGCAAAGCTGGAGTGAGCAAACCCAGGAAGCTTAGTAGTAATGGGGTTACTAACCACACCTCCCTGTTGTGCTTATGGGAAGAGGCTGGGTCAAAGTGGAGAGGAAGGATCACAGAAGCACATGTTGGTCTCTGAAGTGTCTTGGCCTTTGGCATTTTATATAAGCAGCCTGACTTGGACAACTGAGCAAGCCCAGCCATCTCAGATGTTCATGAAGGCTAGGGAAGTGTTTTCAGACCACTAGCAGTTGCCTAGGGAGTCGGTCACCTTGCTGCTCTCACTTGATAAACGTGGTTAAATAATTAATTTCCATCTGGAGGAGATGTTACTTCTTAAGCTTGTCTAAGCCTGGACAAGGAATTTGCTGACTCAGGTGTACATTAGGAACATAAACTTCATTATTGCTAATGAACCTGTTAAAGAAATATTGTCAGGAGGCTTTGCTTTTTTGCAAGAGATAATGCATTTGAAGTTTTGGGGTGTAGCTGTGCAGTATGGTTTATTTCCTGGATATTATACATATGAGGCAAAGCTCATTTAGATCCTCGGTTTTGAAGTGTAGGAGTCACAGCTAAAGGGAAAACTGTTACATCAGCTGCCACTACAAACAGGAAATATTGAGTATTGTTAACAGGTTGTTCATCCTTATGAGGCAAATATTATTTAAAATTGAAGTCTTCATTATTTCCCCTGGGCTATGGGAATGTCTTGTCATGTTCCAGATTTTTCTGACAGTCTCATTTACTTTCAGAAATGGTGGGGGATCTATTTTATTCAAGACTTTATGAAATACAGATTCACATGACCTTTGAAAAGTGTTTAACAAGATTATGATGAGCAATTAATGCTCGCCCTGGGGCAGAGCATCAGGTCAAACAGATGAAATCCTAATTTGTTTTGGAATTTATTTAGCACAGGTAGGCTCATGAAGGTTCTGGGGATATGTTGTGGTCTCGGATGCAAAGCCCTGGTAACCCTTCCTTTCTCAGTGCTGCTATTTTCTCTCCTATGGAGCAGAAGTTCACTTACTTTTTAACTTGATTCTAGTCTAATACAGTGAGTTATCTGCCCCTAGTTCTTTGAAAATACTCTGGAAAGTTTTCTGTCTGTTTCTTTTTGTAAGTTTACACACTATGAACATCAAGTAGTTTCATTCATAACATACTGTATGTCCCTTAGCCTTGGTGAAGTTGCAGCTCGGATGAATTTGATTTTATCAGCCTTGTGGAAACAGCAGTGGCTTTTGTGTTGTGACCAGTGCAATCTTATTGAGGCAGTTTTGACAAATTAATCCTTCAAGTTTTGACTGGATTTGGAGTTAGATTGTTAGTCACTGTGGGGGGAAGAACTGTAATTTTATAATAATATCTATGACATTAAGAGATTAGGAAATTTAATTTATCTTGATTTCATGATAAAATGTACATCTAACAGGATGTATTTCTCCCCACAAATTAAGCAGAAATTCTGCGTAATCCAGCATGACCTGCATTCCAAACTCCTTATTTTTAATCATATATGAAATTTTCAATCTCTCTCTTTTAAAAAGCGTCTTTTCAATTTCCATCTCTCAAAATTGCTGATTAAGCAATTATTAATATACTCTTTATTCTTTCCCACAATGTTCTTCCAGTTATATTTGAATCTTATCTTGGCTTTAGTTTGCCATGTGAGCAAAGCAGCAGCCTCTGTGTTTACAAAGCCACTCTGTGTGATTTTATGTAATACACATGTGCTTCAAGTATCTCCAAACAACTCAAAAGTTCCTAAATCCAGCCATGTATTACAGTGCAGACATTTTCTGTGTCTTACAAGTTATTAGGATAGAAGTTTGATTCCTTGTCTGTTACTGTATTTTATAGAGATAAAATATTCTGAGACATTTGATCACATTCTTACATGAAGTGGAGTTTGAGGGGAGGTTTGCTGTGCAATTTGAGGCTTATGTCTGTCTTCTGTTAGCTTAGAAATATAGATAAACTCTTTTCCTCTTTTTGTCACTGCTTTAGAAGAAGCAAAATTTTGCTGAAGTAGGATGTTACTTATATATTTTTAAACAATACTGGTGTGTAATGCTGCAAAGAAGTGTGTCGTGGTTTTACCACAAAATTAGCGATTCTAACAAGAAATGTCTGAGAGAAGCCACAGACACACCCCAAAAGAAAGAAAACACACAAATATCACGGTTTATTTCACACACACACTGAAAACCCGACCATAAAGTGCAACAAAACAGACAAATTAAGCTTTCCCAGTGCCCGTGTTGGGGTGAGAACGCTCCGGAGCAGTGCTGGTCTCTTTCTGGGGCTCCCGGAGAGACGCCGGGATAATTACAGAAGGCCCGCGGCCGATCTGAGAACCCACAGCAGCTTGAGCCTCTGCTCGGCTTTTCTGAAGAAAAACACTCAAAACAATTAGAAACCGCGAGCCCGCCCCCCCTTCCCTATAGCTCCCAGGAAGGGATTTTAGTGCTGATGGAAGAGATGTGGTCTTTGAACCCGGGCAGTAGCCGCAGATAATAGCCAGACCACCCACCCCCGGGGAAAGAGAAAAAAAAACAAACCACAAGGGAAGAAAAAAAAATTACCCCTGAGGAAGAAGTCAGCCCCCCAGGAATTCACGAGAAAGGATGCGATTCCGAGAGAGAAAATCCACCCCTCCGAAAAAAAAAGTAATCACGAAAAGACGTGATCACAAAGAAAAAAAAGAAACGGCTCCCTCCCTTCCCACACCAAGCTGCCACGGTAGAACCGCTGATCCGTCCTCCACGTGGTGAAGAGCAATGTTACCCCTAGGATCTCCGAAGCCGAAGAGAGAAAATGGCGCTCACTCTCCCCTTTTTATAAGGGGTCCCGATCCGCGCATGTGTAGATGCGCCCCAAGGGCCGGCCTTTTCTATGCTTGGTCAGCGCCCCAGGGGCCCGCCCTGTGCGTGCAGTCTGTCATGGGAAATGCCGCGCCGCCTGGAAATGGCATGCACGCCGGGAGGGCATTTTCTGCTAATGGCCACCACCGCCGGGCACCATGTGGCTGCCGCTGCCGGGCCGGCGCCACTGCTGGTGCCGCCGCCTCCACAGGACAAGTGTGGCTCCTCCCCGGGGCGAGGCCAGGGCCGTGCGGGGCCGTGCCGGGGCTCGTTACCGGGGCTGTGTGGGCCGTGCCCGGGACTGGGAGCGGGGACATGGCCAATCCCGGCCTGGGACTGGGGCTGTGCTTCCAGCGGCGCTTCCCGGTGGAGTGCGCCACCACGCTTGCCCCGCTCGCCCTGCTGACCCATGGTTGATGCCGCTCCAAGGGACGCACGCACTGAGCACCACCACTGCTGCTCGGCTGGCGCTGCCCGCGCTCACCCGGGCAGCGAGCGCACGGGCCAAGCGGCCGGCGCCACCCGCGCTTGCCGTGCCACACTGCTCGTGCCACCGCCGTTACTCTGCCACGGCGCGGGCACAGCACGCCCCGGCCGAGGGTGTCCAGGGCAGCGGCATGGGCGGCGGCAGCACGGCCACACAGCCTGCCCCAGCGCAGCCCCCACTGCTCCACGGGGCCGCCCAGCCGTCGCTGCTGCTGTGGCTGTCGCTGCCGCTGGTCCCATGCGTGCGACTGACGGGCTCCTGCACGACCACCGGGGACCCTGCAGGGTAGGAAAAAAGACTGGTTTTACTTTCACTTTCTTTCCACGACAAAGTGTAAACCATGATGTTAACAATATGCAATCAGGTAGCAGTCTGTAAAAAAAACAAACAACAAAAACCAAGTACACCCCTACCCCCAAACAAACAAAAAAACCCCAAACCAAAACTATTTGATGACCAAAAGACAGGCTTTTGTTCCACCAGGTCAGATAACCATATCCACTATTTTGACTACAGTTTCCAAGAACTTCAGTAGTTGGAATTTGGGATTGCAGCCTCAGTAGGCTTGACTTAATTGACTTTAATGATCTTTGGCCAACTGGCTTCTCTCACTGTATTGCAGGTGATGCATGTGGGGGTGTGAAGAAAATGCTTCAGTTGGAATAAAGCTGAGCAGTTCTCAAATAATGTGACACTTACAGCTCCTCAGACTCTGCGTGAAACCTAATTCACACTGAATGTAATCAGCTACAGTTCGGTCTTGGCTAATCTTCAACTGAAATCAATAAATCAGCCTGGACAGGGAGAGATTAGGCAAGTCAGAAACATGTACTGTGCTGTTTGCTTTTGCAGCCTTTTTGAGAGGTCAAATAATGGGGACATCAATTAACAGCAGGATAAACAGCAGGCTTCTTCCAGTGCAATAGCCTTGTCCTTTCTTAAATGGGAGTGTGAATTCAGCTTTAGAGAAAGCTGCCAAAGCATTGATTGTGTTCATAATCAATATAATACAGACATGGCTGGTGAAAACTTCAGCGCTCAAACTTGTTTCATAGAAAGCAGAGTGTAGATTTTGAGTGAAAACATCAACGTTCAACCCTGCTTTACAGAAAGCAATATGGTTTGTTTTTCAGCCTCATTAATTTTCCAGTATTTGTTCCAATTATTTCAGCATGACTTCAACATTCAGAATGAAAGCTGGTTGTGGTGGATGTATGTGGGGAGGAAATACTTCAGTTTGAATAAAAGTGAAAAAACCTCAGTGTGTCACAACTCCTCAGGCTTTAATGAAACCCAAGCCTGCTGTCTCCTAAATCTGTCAATGAGGATAATTTCTATGGTGAGGGGAAACTACAATATTTATCCTTTGACTTGATTATCTGGACTTTTTAATGTAAATAATTTTTTTTTCCTCCACTGTCTTAAAATCCAATAGACTTCAAAAATACCATGGTTTCATCTTCCTCAGATGTGGTTTTGTTGTGTGAATATTTTGGTTCCCAGCCTTGTTTCGTAGGCCCCAAGCAGTGATGCCTGAAATAGTTAGAGGTGCTATGACTGAGGCTGAATATGCTGAATCAGAATATCTGTTGAGAAGGTCTTTGGCAGTGAGCTTGTCACAAAACTAAGAATTAGATTCCAAGGGCCAGTAATGATGGACATGCAGAGGAGAGAAATACATGACGGCTTTATGGGGCTGTGTTCTGTCCAACAACAGATGTGGTCATTTGGCTGTAGCTCAGAAGATTTACAGGCATCTTATTAGTCAAGTGAGCCAAAAGGCAACACACTCTGGTCGTTGATGGTGATTTCTTACATTGCACTGGATACTGCACAATTATTTTGCAAGAAGGCACAGCCAGCTGTGAGACAGATGGAGCCACATATGTTTCCACACCCAAGGGAGTGGTTTGTGTACAGAATTATGGTTAGGAATAAATCTGAGAGAATGATATCAAAGGTTATTCATACAGAGATGTCTGGATTTGAAGATAAATACACTTGGATTGTATGGATGATTGGCTATTTTTTTGTTAACCTTCTGACTATAATACAGTATATTCCATTGAAGTCTATAAAGTAATAAAGAGTGAAAAAAGTACTTTGAGATTATTCCATTCTGCAGCAAGAATGTTGCATGACTTGTGCACGTGGTCCCTTTTCCCTAACTTGGAAGGGCTGTGCCACCTTCTTCCTTTTCCCCAAAACCAATTACACCTTTCCAATACCTCCACTTAGAAAAGTCTAGTGAAGAGCAATGCCACATTCCTTTTCTCTCTCATGTGCTGAAGCACTGAAAAACTCTGCAAAATGAGATTAGAGCTTCTGCAGGAAAGAAGAGAACAGTCACCAGCCAGGCTCCTGCTTGCTGGCTGTAGCATCATGTAGGGGAAAGCAAGCTCATTCAGCCGTGCTCTGATTCCAGGCAGCAGAATACTTGAACTGTAAACAGACAGATTAGGGATTTCTCGTATCACCCAGGACAGACATTATGTGGCAAAGGAGTATAGCCTTTGGCTATAAGTAGAATTTTTATGGTGTTGAAATTATTATTCTCTGTTATAACTTCCTCCTTTAATCTCCTGCTTTTTCAAAGAAAATGGGACTAAAAAGACGTCTCCATGTTTTAGCCTTATTAATTCTCTTATGTGAACATAAAATTAGAATAGTGCTGTGGAGAGCTGGGCTCCCAGAGTATGTGGAGCTCAGAACTGTCAAGGGATGAGTAAATGCACCAAAGGCAATTTGCAGATGGATATCTGGATCTTCCTGACAAATTCCCCTCCCTCGTTACAGTCAGTTTAAGGTATCATACTACTGTTTCTTCCTTATGTAATGAAGGAAAAAAAAATCACTGCTGGGCTTAAAGCAAGTACAGAGAATTTCAGATGAGGGAGAAGACAGTAAAGATGGTGAAGCCAAATGTTGTCAGTAGCCATAATTGTAGAGCTTCTATTCTGAGGCTATTCAGTCACTTCCAAAGTGACTTTTAAAAAGAACATAACATTTCAGGGCAGATGTTTTATGTATTTTTTGATTCATCCTAGAAAAGAATCACATGCATTAGATGCAAATTTGTTTTTACTTCTCTGGTATGTATCACACATTTCCTTGAAGGAATTTTAGTCTTCAGATATACTAAACATACCTTCAATTCAAGCTAAAATTGAAGAGCTGCAGATGACAGCCACTGATAAAACACAGGCCAAATTGTTACGGTGAAGAATAGACTGCAAGAGACAGATATTAATGCTCTCAACAAAATTAATTCAGATAGTAAAGATCCTATAGGTTGGAGGGATTCTGTTTATATTATAAAACATGTTCAAGAAAACTTAGCAGTCAGATAAGAGGTTGTAAATGATTTGAGATGGGCTACAAACATTAGCATATCAGGCCACTGTTGAAAAGTGGAGTCTAAATTCAAAAAGATGAGTAAGATAATGGTGTCCCAGTTTAGCTGTGAACTTTCTTCCAACCATGGCCCAACTAGAAACAACACCTATTTTCTTTCTTTCTACCCTTTTGTCTTCCTTTTTTGACTGCTATGGTCCTGCGGTGATAGTAGGGTCTAGAAGTGTTGACATTCATTCCCATTTGTCTTTCTGGTAGTTGAGGTGAGTTGCTGTTTCACAGAGAGTCCCATGGGCTGGGAGTCTGCCTGGAGGAATGGGAAAGGCAGAGAAATTAGAGCTACTAGCTGCAGATTAAGAAATGTCTTGAAAATATTAAGGAATATATTTCAGCCTGAATGCCAGTAACAGCAGTGGGTCATGCTCCTGCATAGCACCACTCTAGAGACTGGCTGCTCACTTTGCAGCCACCCACAGTTTCCCATATGTGCACCAGCATCCCACAGAAATTATGAAGTAGCTCTTTGATTTTCAGTCGCAGATAACTAGTGCATGTCCCAGGACAGAAACAAGCTCTGCAGACTCCACTTTATATACAGAAGGAAAGAGGCACTGGGGATAGTTTGCAAATTCTAGAAACAGGGGGAACTCTACTGTGATTCTTGTAAGAGCTTTCATTATTGCATTTCACATTGGTGTATGAAATATACATCTGGCAAGGTATGTGAAATACTTACAGGCCATAGGGCAGTTTAGCTGAGCCATCCACTACAAAACCAATTCTGCTGGACAGGACTGTGTGTCTGGTATTGCTAAAAGCTTCTTGCTCCTACAGGAAGCACAGTATAGGATTTTAAAAAGCTAAATCTGCGTCAAGAGAGTGGCTGCCGTAACCAATTCCTATTATTTTCAGAAGCTGTTACAAAAAAAATGAGAATGTGGGGGTGAGAATGAAATGCAGGGAGTCTAACTAGCCAACTTCCCATTTTGCCACAGTGAAGAGCTAAGTTTATAAAATCTCATAAAAGAGCAGGACAACTTTTGGGAGGTTCTAAATGTACAGAGAATTCAGGGAGAAGTGTGACACCTAAGCTCAGCCCTGACATATTGCCTGTCCTCCTTTCCTGACATTTACTTTCAGATAAAATCAGCTAGTTCAGAAAAGTGGCTCAGTGTTGAGTCCTTCCATGACCTGGAACTGGAGCAGTTATAATTGACAATAGCTCCCTTTCTTGTACTTGTCTTGATAAACAAAGTCCTTTTCCTTTCAGTGCTGTTTTCAACTTCTCTAGGTATGCTGCTTTCATCAATATCAGTGGCTGTTTGTCTGCTGGAGCCCTTTGGACTCTGCACCACTCCTATTCACATGATGCTCTCACATTCCTCCTGGAAGCAAAAATGCAGGCTCATGCTGCTGGAGAGTGGAAACTTACTGATTGTGCGGAGCTTGGCAGAAGCTCCTGTTCCAGCCTCCTGACAGGAGCAAGGAGACAGGCTGCATTTCTCCAAGTGCTAATCCAATAGAAGCCTTCTTGTCTCTGCACTGATCTTTCTTCTCTTCTTGTCTGTCTCATCCTCCATTCTTATGACAAGTACACAGCAAGAAAGCTGCTTTCTTCTGTACAGAGAGAAGAACTTCCTTCTGTAGAGATTCAGAAGAACTTCCCTCCAGTTCTTCTGGAGGGAAGTTTTGGGGTGAATGTAACAATATTTCTGTTAGAGCCCTGCAAGTGAAAGTGCCTACAGCAAGTGCTCAGATTATATTTAATGTCTGATACCTATTTTAATATATTATAACAGGAGATGGAATTGTTCCTTCATTTGGGAGTCCCAAATGAATTACAGTACAAGCTGGCTTTCTAGTTCTTGAAGCTCTGTCTACATTCCTTGTTTTAATTCTTTTCAGATTGCAAAGAAAATTGTAGAGAAACTATGAAGTGGCTGCTCTTTACTATTAAAGTTCCATAACTGCATGAACTAATTGTTTTATTATAATATTCATTTACTTAAGCTGTTGCCTGTAGTGGAAATAGGTATCTGTGTATTGCAAAGGCAGCATCAGTGTGTGTCTATATGAAAAGAGAAGAGCTCACTGTGTAGGATTTCTCCCCCCCACACACACTTTTTCCTTTTTAAAACATTCCTACTAGTAAGTTTTAAGAAAGTGGTACAAGCATACCTGCTGACCCCCAAGCCATAACTGTGCAGATGTAGTAGAGTAAGGCTTGGTGAGTTACTCTTGAAGTTTCAGAGCAAAAGCAACCTGTTTCTACCTTCCATCACTTGATGCCTTTTTCATGAAGTCCTATAAAGCATGCATTTTGAATGAGTCATATTATGGGCACTTACACAATCAGACCTGCACACTGATTAATTATGAGCCTTAAAGGCAAGTCTACAGATTTTAATCAAAATATCCAAGACTAGCTTTTCAGCTGCACTGTGATAAACTTTTTCCTGAGCATTTAATTTGCGTTTGCATTCAGTATGCCCAAATTTATGATATATCTAAACCTATCAGAAGAAAGTCTTAATAATCTGCAATTGTGCTATTAAAACTGCCAGTCTGATATTTGGAAATTGAAGTCTAAAAGCAGATATTCTTATTACAATTCTCACAGGATAGTAAGGAACAACAAAGAGCTGTTTGAGTTTGGCTGAGCTGTAGTGCAGTACTGAGTGTAAATCCCCTGTCAATGGATCTCTGGTGGGTATGAATGCCAAGGGAGAGGAGGATTTGTGCTGTACCATTAATTATGTTGAGATGTACTTTGAAGAATGTGAAAAACTATTTTTTGTTATCAGCAAAATCCATAAGGCTTAGGTTCAACTAAAAGGTTCTGCTTTTCTAAGAAATTGAAAACCCTATTAAAAATGGGGAACCAGCTTGTGCTTCCAAGAAGATAACACAGAAGAGCTAAGACTCTTCTTCTCCCTATCTTTCTGTTCTCATACTTTGCTGCTGACTGTGGCTGTGCTGTGACTCACCATCCATTCTGCATAGGGAGCATCTGGAAGTGAGTGTAGGACAGGGCAGTGGCTGGAGAGCCTGTTGGCACACTCACCAGTCAGTTCTTTCCTTGACTTGGGTGTAGAGTGCACAGCAACGTGAGAGCAGTCTCTGCACTGTTCTGGTGGACTTGCAGTTCAGTCCTGTATCAGAAAGAATATTCAAAACTTGATAAGTTTTACAGCAGGAATTGATTTGTTCCAGATGTTTCCTCCACCCCTTGCCACTTTCCCCTCTCCTGTCTACACACAGTCACTGCCATGATGGCACAGTGCATTTGTTATTACTCTCTGTGCTGCATCACTTCTCTACAAGGCAGTTTTCTTCTGCTAACACTGCTCCTTCTGAGAAGCCCCAACCACTTTAGACTACAGTAATTTGTAAGTGATAGATCTGCTAGAACATGGGACATTGAAGAGGCCAGTTTGGCTAAAGCTGGGTAGGCTCTGGTTATAACGTCTGTAACACAAACAGGGAGAGAGAAAATGTCAAGTAGTGAATGGACAGAAAGTCAGATAGCTTGATCCCAAGATGCTGTGTTATCGCTTGGGGATTTTTTAATGAGCATTGAGTGCTTTCACTTTTTTCAGTGGCCTATTTTCTTGTTGGTAAATGATCCTTGCATTGTTTGCTTTTTAAGCTTTTTAAGAGAGAAAATATTTTTTTATGGAACACAGTGAGAAAACTTACAAATTTAAAACAAAGAGTACTTGTTTTATGGAGCAATGGCCAATATGAGAGATTATATATCAAAGTGTTTGCTTTAGCTGAAAATACTGAGAGAAAGTAAAACACAGAAAACAGAGAGCTCTCCAATGCAATGAGGCCTTATTTTGGTCAGCTTGTTTCATTTCAGGTTCAAAAAGAAATTTATGGAGAACTATAATGCTATGGAGACAGTTGTTTGAACTTTGGATTTGCTAACAGTAACAGCTGCTGATATCCTTGAGAGGAAAATCTTTGGTAGCAGTGCAAAACAAGATCATTGCTTTCATCTGCATTGGGAAAAGCTTTGCTGAAAATATCATTACTGTGAATTGGAGAGAGAAAGTTGTTGTGTGGTCTGCCTAGAAAAATCACAGAGGTGAAGGAAGAATTGTTGTGAGTCTGATAAGGGTAAAGTTAAGATTAAGACTGAGCACTTGGTTTTGATTGCCCTGTGGTTGTGTGAGTACCCTTAAGAGTCAGATTGCATATTTGTGTAAAGTCTGTATTTCACTCTGAAGTTAAATTTTATGTTTCTCAACAGGAAATGTCTCTTTGAGCTTATATAGCAAAAGCGCATAGAGGTTATGGGAAAAAAACCAGTTTTTCAATAAAATTGCAAAGTGGGAATTCAGAAATCCTGTTTTAAGCCAGAAATACAATTAAAGTCATATTGCAGTCTTCCCCTACTTTTAGCATGTAGAAGGATTTGGACTGGGCCTTTATGTTCTGCCCCTGTCTGACCTCAAACAGCTCTTAAAGAGAATTGTTGTGTCAACAATTCATAAGGCAAAGCAGGACTTGTACTAGAAACATTCTTCTTTTCCATGCAGTTATCAAAGTCCTTGCAGCTTCTCATCGAAGCAAACAAATCCACAACAGGCCTGGTGTAACTTCAGTGGCTATTCTGATCTCTACCACCTCATCCCATTTGAAAAGTCTGTAGGATAACTCTGTGGGCAGGGAGGGATTCTGCTTCTTTAGAGAAGAAAATATGTTTAGTTTTGGGGCAGCTTCTCTTTTCACTTGCTCTGATTGACAAATCTCCTTCCAGAATAAAGACAGTGGCATAAATAGTATGAAAGAAAATGACTGCTGAGATAACAAAGTATGTGTGCAAGCATGATCCTTCTTAAGTCCCTCTGCAAGTCTCCAGCATTCCCAGATGCTGGGGTTGTGATGCTCAGCTGCCATGGTGTTGCAATGCCCCATCAGAATGGCCAGTGCACTTGGCACTCTGTGCAGTGCCCAGTTCAGTGGTGAAATGAGCCTACTCATATAATTCATAGTTGGGCATATTAATTTGGGTACTGTTGAGGGGGATTTAAAAATTGAGTCACTGAAATTAATCCAGTTAGGAGGATGACCATTCAAAAAGGCAGTGCCATTTTATGATTGATGCTACAGACCCTTCAAGCTCAGGGTAATTAGATTTCATACTTCACTTCTTGCACCTGAGCTGTTGCCTAAGGGATAGCAAATCTCAGTGTTCATAAATCTAGACCTGGCTGGAGAATCTCTGGACAATTCACTTGACAACTTCCCAGTATTTTGTTTTCCTGCTTCATTGATACAGACCCTGAAATATTATAGATATTTTAATTTACTGTAGCCATTGCTTTTAAATCAAGAAAATCAAGTTATGTGACTTTCAGAAATAATCAGGCTTTTGTTGGATCTCAAATTTTCCTGTAATTTTTTTCAAAAAGTAAAATATATACATCTTTAAGAAAGGTAATAAATTTAGCAGAACAATTCCTTTCTGTGAAGAACATTCATAGGTAAAGGGTTCATGCCAGCTCTGAGGAAAACCAGACACTTGGGTGCAGTGTGGAAAAATGGAAACAAGCTGGTAGTACTGCAAGTAGGAGGCATTGAGCAAGTCTTGAAGCTGGATCTCACTTACATAGTATCCACTCCTGTGCAGGTGAATCTTTCCTTTCTTGTATCCAGCTTCTCAAAAGCAGAGTCAGATTTGCTCAGATTTGCAGAAACATGTAGAATGCATGTTCTAGAGAAAGCAAGAACAAATCTGTTCAAAATCAAATTAGTAACATTCAGTATCATTTCCATGGCTCAAGCAGTTGTATTCTTCTGCCTGTTTTTTATCTGAGTAATTAATATTAAATACTGTAACTTATTTGAAAACAAATGGAAGGGACTGTTGGTTTGGGGAAAAAATCACTTTACTCCAAAATTTTTATTACATTCTTATAATGGTGTTGTAGTTTATATGCATTAGGAATAGTCTGAGATGTCTGTTTATTTTGCATGTTTGGAAGTATTCTGTATAGAAAACTTCTATTCATTTTACTTGAATTTCTCCACAAAGAAACATGAAGGAAGTAAAGTTTGAGGCATGTACTCCCAGAAAACAAAATACTCTAAGGAAGACTGAATGGGAAGAATTTTAGAACTCCCAGATCTTTTTAATTGTTTTAAGCTAATAAGATGAAATTTTCATGAAGCAATCACACTAGTTTGAATCAATCACAGGCAGACAGTTGTCAGACACCATCCTTGAAGATACAGTTCATTAGGAAAACCATATAAAACAATTAGGACACAGAAAGAGGAGGAATTAGCAAAGTTAGAGTATAAAGTCCATCTTATGCTTGTGGGAATACTTTCCTTTTATCAAGTAAAGTAGTAAACAATCCTCCCTGCTTTGTTAAAGAATAGAAGACAATTGCACTGGTTGNGACCATAATTCTGTACTCAAGGTAAGGGCAAAGCAAGAATTTATATAGAAACAAAATGACACTTTTCAAAATATTATTTCACTTTATATTAACTCAGATGCCAGTGTCCTAAAAGCAGATGTTCACACAGCTTTATTTCTTCTGATTCAAATACAGGAAGAAAAAAGCATCTAAAAATTTACTCAGATTGAATTAGGCAGCAGTTATGTCTCATGTATTATAGGATGGCACATCAGTAGTTATCAGGAGGAGGTGAAATAACATCTGCCTTATTGCTGAAGTGACTGGTTCCTCCTGAGCGCCATTGGTGAGATACATTCTCTACCTCACCCAGCAGGACAGTCCATCTGAAGAGGCATCTGGAAGATAACAGTTGTGGGTTTTTGTGAAAATTTCCCACATAAACAGGACCTCTAGTCTTTTGGTTCTTTTGTGGTATTGAAGTAGCATCCAGCACCCCCAGTCTAAAGAACAGGACCCTGCACCACTAAAACTGCAAGTCACCTCTGTTTGCACAGTCTGCCCCGATGGAGTTCTGCATCAATTATCTCTCTGATCTAGGTATGAGTAATACACTAGAAAGGAGCTTATTACCAGCAGTCCCCAAGAAATCTGTTAGTGAATTATAAAAACAAGTGTTTAATTAAAAGATTCACTCCATCTCATAGTCAGAGAAGCTCAAGGTAGGACCTTACCTGAACAAGTAAGAACTCATTAAGACTGGCTTGTTCAGAGCACCACTCACAAAAGCACTGGTAGGGGAATTATTCTAACAACACTACATTGTAAAGAGAAATAAATTTCGTTTGTTCTTATCAATGCAGGTCCTTTGACTCTTTCATGGGAGTAACATACATCTTATTATCACATCACCTTATTATCCAAATGCTAGAGGTGTTTATGTGTGTGAATCTAGAGGGAGGAAAAACCTTTTTTCATTTATCATGGCCTTTAAGAAAATACTGAAAACATGAGGGGAAAAAATATCCTTACACCTGTGCAAATCTGACTTAGACTCTGCATTAAGAGATAAGAGAGTTTGTGTAGAAGCTCTGTTTATTTATGGTCTATTGATATTTTTGGCATTAATTCATTAACAAAGAAGAAACAATAGTGTATTAAAACTATTTTTCTGAAGTTCAAACAGACCTACATCCCACAGGACATTGTTATTTATTTGTTGTTAAAGAAGAACTTTGTTCTAGTTTGATAACTCCAGAATAATTGAAAAATGCAGATTTAGGATCCCAGGCTAAAGAAGATATAGGGTTTCCACAGATAGATTTTTTTTTTCCCAAGTTTT
>VYZS01015399.1:11378-22142 GCA_013400695.1 Neodrepanis coruscans
GGCCATGTTTCAGATGAGCTTAGTGACTATTTTTCCTTCCATACAGTAGTACCTCATTTGACAGAGATGGTCAGGGGGTACCAAGTCCTTAGAAAATGTTGGGATATAAAATGCTGCAAGAATTTAATTATTACACTTAAGGAATAAACACTCCAGTGATTAAAGCAGGAATATTCACAGTGTGATGGCAAAGAGATAGCTACAAATGAGCTAACTGTACCAGCATCCAAAATACTGCACAAAACTTCTTTATTATTATTTCTGTTATCACTAGAGGTCAGGCTGGTCCTGCAATTCCAAACACTTGGACACACTGGAGCACTTCAGTAGTAGATTGCTCTAGTTGGCCTTTATGTACCAATCCTAGACATTAACACTTGCAACTGGAAACTCGCTGCAGGACTCATTTCACAGCTCCCAAATCCCCATTTTCTCTGGTGATATGTACACTTCTGTGGTAATGTGTACTGTCACAACTTTATCCATTAGAAAAACAACTCTGGCAGACTGTAAAATGAGAATCTTCATGGTTACTTGCCAAACTATGAAAGCTGCAGTTTTAGGCTGTAATTACACCAGAACCCATGGTCATAAGAAGTTGCAAAGGGCAATATTCAAAAGGCAATCACATTCATACTGAGTAGCCCCAAGACTACAAAGAATTACAAGATTAGCAGATATATTAAGGGTTTTGTTTCAAAGCAAAGCCTTTCTCTCTAAGAAGAATGGGATGAGATACAGTATCACAGACTCACATTGCTCTATAACTCTGGATTGACCTGAACAAAGAAAATCGAAGAAAACAGAAATAAAAATTCCCATCCAAAAGGATGTAATTTCAGGTAATTCTAATATTCCAGCAGATTTCTAACACCAGCTCTTTCTCAAAAACATGTAGTGCTTCATCATGTAGTGCTGCCATCACTGCAGAAATTCATGAAGCAACCACCCTGACAAGGAGCCTTATCCTCACCTCATGTGCCCACACCTTTATCTCCACAAAATGACATTCATTATTATCCTCAACATTTCCCTTCAAGCATGTAACACTGTTTCCATTTTTTATTTTTTTTACACCTTTATGTGGAGATAGGCTTTAAAACACAAAGAGGATGTAGATGCATACAGAAAAGATGTCAACAGAACAGGGTTTATGGATTTGAAACCTCAAACATTCAGATTGTTTGATCTCTTTCATGTATCTTAAAAAGTGTATCAGCTCTTAGTCTAAAGCACTGTGGAATATTAGGGTGCAGGCAGACTTCTGACAGATGGATCTCCCTTTATTCCAACAGAGGAAGTTGTATTCCCAGCCAAAATTTAAATAAGCATTCATAAATACACCACAAGCTCAAACTCTCTCCAAAATCTGTATAAACTTTGAAACTGATCTACTAGAAAATTAAAACTCCCAAATTCATCTAAAAACCAATAAAAATGTGCTACCTTTCCATAAATCCTGAAGACACAGACCAAAACAAGTACTTTATTCATCAAAACTAATCAGACTACCTCTACAGGGCTGATTTTTAAGCAAATAATTGTTTTTTTCTGATTTATTCCACCCATTTCTGTTGATTGCAGGTGTTCATTCAAAGCTGGAATTGATCACCTCCACATTACAGTTGACAAGAAATGGAAGGGAAGCATGTTGCTTAATGAAGACAGGAAAAGAATTGGGCTCAGAACCTTCAGCAAATGGTAAATAGTTTACCTTTCTCTGCTGCTGTCTCAAAACTTACTATTCCTTGTACTCACAGAAAGGAAAATTACAAGTCTTCTGGATTGCAGTAATTATGTGTGTATCCACCTTTTAAGAAAATTCCATATTCCACAGGCTCAGCTGAGGGATGATCAAGAAGAAACAAAAACAAGCTGGAACACAGTCCAGGCAAGTCAGAAATTTGTGAGTTCAATGTTTCAAACATTCCTCCCTACACTCCTGAGCAGTAACTAGGGGTGGTGAGTGAATACAGCAATACATTTTGCAGTCTTAGCAACTTCAGTAATTTTCAGCAGGAGTTTTTTTTTTTGTCATTTTAACTCTTTTTAATAGATTGAGCACTTGTGCAAAATTTCAAACTTCTGGGACAACACAGCACCAAGTCACAATCTCCATGTCCTGCTTTATTAATAACCAGTATTATAATGTACAAGATGGCAATTTTTTCCCCCCATTATCTTTCCCACCCAGCCTTCAAAACTGAAGTCAGGCATTTGAATGCCCACAAGCAGCTTTAGTTTTTAGCTCCCTGAGCACAGACCTTCTGTAATTACAGAGCAACACGTGCTCCCACCACAGCCCTGACCATTCTCACCCAGGGTGAGTAAGCAGGGTGTGAAACTAAAGCAGCCACCTGTCAGAATTTGCATTCATTTGTAACAGATTTCAGGAAGATGTTCTAAAAGGAAAAGCCTTGAAAGAAACAAAACCATCTGCTTGTATCTCATGAAATTGAACGCTGAGGTTTGAAATTTGGATGGATTTTTTTTTTTTATTCCCCCTGGTAACACTTTATTGGCTTAAGGACATACCTTTAACTGCCATGTTCCTCATTTTCCATGTGACTGATCTGAGAAAAGGGGGCAAAAACACAAACATGCAAAAAGCCTGGGTGTTCAGCCACTCTGGATGTGGGCAAGAAGCAAATTCTGAACTGCTGAAATCCTCAAAAGGAGAAATGATTTGCAATGAGTCACACTGGACACCTCACATTGGTGGAGGCAAATCAAGATTCTTGGTATAACCTGGGCTTAGCTGTAAATAAGGCACAAAAATACCTGCACAGTGTGTTGTGAATGTTCCATTGTCACTGCCCTGAACTTCACAGAATCCCCCCCCCAACTCTGTTGCTGAAAACAGTTTAAAAAACTTGGCACTGAAGAAATCACACAACTACATATCCAGGAGNACCTGCACAGTGTGTTGTGAATGTCCCACTGTCACTGCCCTGAACTTCACAGAATCCCCCAACTCTGTTGCTGAAAACAGTTTAAAAAACTTGGCACTGAAGAAATCACACAACTACATATCCAGGAGAATTTGTAACTGTACCTCATTTAATAAATCAGGCCCATACAAGATGTGAAACAGGACATTGAGAAAAATACAGACTCCAGGAATAAGGGACTCCATCAGTATGTAACACACATAGGAAAACCTAACAAACAACTCTCAGCTTAGTATATCCCAGTTAGAAATCCTGATTGATACAATCCTCACAGTTAAATACGTGCATACACACATATATTTACATAATAATTTATTATAATATCATCTTGTTATAAATAAAATTAAGGCAACACAGGAACATCAACCACCAAACCAATTTTCAAAGTAACACTCCCTGACCATTTGATAGCCAAAGATCCTTTCTCTCTCCTGAGCTGAACGATTTTGTTTGATACTATCTCTGGATGAGAACTTTGCATATCCCTTACACATCATAATCCTTCTATTAATCAAAGGCTTCACAGATATTTTGAGCTCTCACAACCCTTCCCTTGGTTTTGCATCAATTTTTGCAAACCATGGACAAAGATAACAAAAAAAAAAAAAAGCTGCATTTTAAAACATGAATATTTGGACCTGCAGTGTTCACTTCTCTTTGTACTCTCATTCAGAACAACAAAACTGCCTTTTTTTTAGACCAACTTCCAAGGAGAGCTTTATTTAAAGCATAATTCATGGTTTTCAACAAAAAGTATTTTAATCACAGATGATTAACTGGCACCTTTCATGAATTTGAAGTAAACAGGTAAAATACTTTGTTGTGTAAAAATAAAGTGGATGTGGAGAGAGCTTTTTGAAATCTGGATTTCTCTGACTATAATTATATATATTATAATATATACAATTATAGATATAATTTCCAATTAGCTTTGTCCTCTCTAGTACGTAATCTCTTTGGTTTTGTGCCAATTTCTTCACTGGGATTACAAGGTGTTCTATTTTATTTTGCTTCTATTTTCAGGTCCATAAATATTTGTCAACTCTTATAAATCTATTTTTTACACACCTCCCTCCTCCACTAGATGGCCCTGACACTCCCTGTGTGTCTCAAAGATGTTTGAGCACTCACACATGTAGGAAAACTAAACAAAAAAGGAGACAAATCTGTTTTTATGAAGCCACACTATGCCATGCAGATGTAACCAGACAGCTGAGAAAAGGTCTTTAAAGAACTGTATCCCAAATTGGAATTTAAAGACATCCAGCAGCCCAAACTGAAATATCTTCCAGCTGCAGCAAGTGACTGCATTTCTCTTCAAATAACACTGTTAAAATACATTTAGCTCACAGCATCCATTTATTGAAATGAGACTAAAGGGTTTGTTTTCAAGACTGGAAAATAAAAAGCTACTACTAAAAGGTACTAATAAATACAGTAAATTACAACCACAGTTCTTCTGGTATTTGTGTTTTTCTCACCCATCACCTAAATCGTTGGGGTTTGGGGCTTAGATTTTGAGGGGATTTGGGGGCTCCTCCCTTTCCCCCATCAGTCAGCAAAACTGCTGGAAAATCCAAGTGCAAATTCCATGTTCTGAGATGCAGCTACTTTATGAGCAGCTTTCTTAATCTTCCTCCTTTGCATTCTGACCTCACTTGCCAGTTTATCCTTTACCCACAGAAATGTTTCCCACTGCAAAGTCTGCAGGGAATTGACTCCATTTGACTTCACCTTGTGTAAACTGAACACAGATTTTTAAGTAACATGCATCCTTTAAAGAAGGAAACTTTGCAAATGCAGGTGTTTTCCTTTTGATGAATTGATTTGTCAGTGAGAGAGGAATTAAAGCAAATATTTCTGTTTAACAGGTTTACCCACTAGTGTTTCAGTGATCCTAAATAAAACTTGGAGATAATAAATGTTAAATGACATATAGCAAGTTCCCTTCCCTTTTAATATTTAGCACCTTTTCACTATTTTGATTTTTTTTTAATAGAAGTAGATAAACACTTTTCCAGTTCTGCTCTTTTAATGTTTTTTTCTTTGGTCATCCACCTTTATCTTCATCTGTTGTGTTCAAAATGTTAGTGAAGATCTTTCAGCACCAATTCTGAAATCAGACTGAATATTTAGCATTGAACAAACCTAAAAAGAACACACAAAAATGTTTCAAAGGGTCTATTTTCCAAGAAGAATGTTCAACAAAGCTCACAATTGCTCCATTTCTCTTCTTCTGGTCCCACTTGTGAAAGAACATTTTCACCTTGCCTTTTAAAGAATTTTTTTTCTTTTATTTTTAATTTGGTATTGGTTGGAGAATCTTCAACTATCAAGTATTTTCACTTAAATCACTTAATTTCAAGTATTTTGCAATGATTGCAGAAGGGGAACAATAACTGCTCCACACAAATATTGTGTTTTAGAGTACGTTTAAAAACCTATTTTTTTTGAAATTAATTGATGTCTTAAAATAACAACATAATCCTACAAACCTGTTTGAATTTTCCTCTGATTTTTTCCAGATCTTCTTGCAGCTTATCATAAGTGGGGTCCTCATATGGGAATTTCTGAATCATCCCTATTAATGAATCCAGAGCCCTTATCTTTTTGCTAGAAAATTCAAAAAAAAAAATCAAATCAAAACAGAGAATCCAAACATCCTACTACAGAAGTTCTTTCCATCCATCAGTATGAAAATAATACTAATATATAATAATTCAGAGCACAGAACCCATCCTTTAATTCAAGTTCTCCCATTTAGAGACAGGTGTGATTGATGCATATTTAGGAAATTATCAGAACATCATCAGGAATTAAGCACAACATACAAAGTTAAAGGTTCCCTTTTAACTTACCTGCCCAAAGCTGAGAAATATTCAAGAATGGCTGACACTATGTTGGCAATTCTGCCAGATAAGATTAATCAAGACTGGACAGACAAAAAAAAAATAAAAGAAAAGAATGGAAGTCATATAAAAATGAGTTTTAACCTTTTCAGCCCTACCTGTTCTTTTCATCTGTGCTTTTCTGGAGCAGGCAGTGCCATGTCAGTGCAAACCCAAGGTAGGAGCCAATCTGTGAATTTAACAGAGTGTCATGAGGGAAAAAAAACCCAAACAACACACAGTACATATGGCCAAACAAAAATAAAGCACTACATTGTATCCCCTTCTTTAGGAAACAGAATTCTGGATACACAAACTGGAATGTTGAGTAAATCAGGGAAGGATAAATGCCTGTGTCACAAAGCACAAGAGTCAGAAAACTTCTTGTCAGAAGCTCTTCATCATCAGAGGGCAAAACACTTGAAATGCAGCATAAAAAGCAATTCTGCAAAACATGAGCAGTGCTTTACATGCTTTGAACCCCCACGTTTATTCAAGTGTGGTAGCAGGGAGAAGGTGAAGAACAAGGTATTTAAGGTGTTTTGGTGTTTGTTTTTGCAGCACTTGTGAGTTAAAGCAGCCCTGAACTAGAGCCCTGTGAAAAGGTACCAGCTGGAATGAGGGATTTAAGGAGTCAAAGAGGAAAACACACTTTTTTTTTAATAAACACCCAATTTTACCAGCCTAACTCAACGGAATCAGAGAGAATCACGAGGAGATGACCAAGCCTTGCTGCCAGAACTCTTCACACCAAATACAGGTAAAGTTCTTCTTCTGTCTAGGACCATTCTGAACAAAACCATCCAGCTTTGGAGGCTGTGTTTAACATTTTTGGAATGACATGGCTGTAGTGTATAAGGGAAAATATTTAATCATTGTACACCTCTGCTTTCTGGTTGCCCCAAAGCAACCCAAAATTCCATGAATCCAAAAGCTCCAGTGTTTCTTCTCCTTCTGTCACTTTCTAATGACAAAAACCCCCGAAGTGTTTTCCCATTTACCTCTGATCCCATGCTGGCACCCTGGAGTGATCCATACCTCCTTCCCTCAGCAATTCCAGCGTGGCTGCCCTCTGCATATCCCTCCTGATACCCCTCACCGTGGAACCTGGCAAAAGACAGAAATACAGTTGGGTTTGTTTGTTTTTTTAATCTCCTCTTTTCACACCAAACTCACACTCACACACAAGCAAGACAAAACAAAAACAGGCTGTGCCACCTCCCAGGGAGAAACTTGGAAATGTCACGACTTAAATTACAGAACCACTGGATCAATTCAGGCTGGAAAAGAACTCCAAGATCATCGAGTCCAAGCTATGGCAGAACACCCACCACCCTGTCAGCTATCCCAGGGCTTTCCATAAACACCTTTNCTACAAACCTGTTTGAATTTTCCTCTGATTTTTTCCAGATCTTCTTGCAGCTTATCATAAGTGGGGTCCTCATATGGGAATTTCTGAATCATCCCTATTAATGAATCCAGAGCCCTTATCTTTTTGCTAGAAAATTCAAAAAAAAAAATCAAATCAAAACAGAGAATCCAAACATCCTACTACAGAAGTTCTTTCCATCCATCAGTATGAAAATAATACTAATATATAATAATTCAGAGCACAGAACCCATCCTTTAATTCAAGTTCTCCCATTTAGAGACAGGTGTGATTGATGCATATTTAGGAAATTATCAGAACATCATCAGGAATTAAGCACAACATACAAAGTTAAAGGTTCCCTTTTAACTTACCTGCCCAAAGCTGAGAAATATTCAAGAATGGCTGACACTATGTTGGCAATTCTGCCAGATAAGATTAATCAAGACTGGACAGACAAAAAAAAAATAAAAGAAAAGAATGGAAGTCATATAAAAATGAGTTTTAACCTTTTCAGCCCTACCTGTTCTTTTCATCTGTGCTTTTCTGGAGCAGGCAGTGCCATGTCAGTGCAAACCCAAGGTAGGAGCCAATCTGTGAATTTAACAGAGTGTCATGAGGGGGAAATAAAGCCCAAACAACACACAGTACATATGGCCAAACAAAAATAAAACATTGCATTGTATCCCATTCTTTAGGAAACAGAATTCTGGATACACAAACTGGAATGTTGAGTAAATCAGGGAAGGATAAATGCCTGTGTCACAAAGCACAAGAGTCAGAGAACTTCTTGTCAGAAGCTGTTCATCATCAGAGGGCAAAACACTTGAAATGCAGCATAAAAAGCAATTCTGCAAAACATGAGCAGTGCTTTACATGCTTTGAACCCCCACGTTTATTCAAGTGTGGTAGCAGGGAGAAGGTGAAGAACAAGGTATTTAAGGTGTTTTGGTGTTTGTTTTTGCAGCACTTGTGAGTTAAAGCAGCCCTGAACTAGAGCCCTGTGAAAAGGTACCAGCTGGAACGAGGGATGTAAGGAGTCAAAGAGGAAACCACACTTTTTTTTTTAATAAACACCCAATTTTACCAGCCTAACTCAACGGAATCAGAGAGAAGCACGAGGAGATGACCAAGCCTTGCTGCCAGAACTCTTCACACCAAATACAGGTAAAGTTCTTCTTCTGTCTAGGACCATTCTGAACAAAACCATCCAGCTTTGGAGGCTGTGTTTAACATTTTTGGAATGACATGGCTGTAGTGTATAAGGGAAAATATTTAATCATTGTACACCTCTGCTTTCTGGTTGCCCAAAAGCAACCCAAAATTTCATGAATCCATCATCCTTTCAGAATCTGAGTTTAGTTTTCTCACTGCACAATGGATTAATGTCACTGCTACTGTTCTTTCTGTAGGTCATGAACTCTCTGAAACCTGCAAACACCAAAAGGGCAAATTGCCAGGTTACCCAAAGGTTTTCAACAGATCCAAAGAGATCCACATTCATGGTGCTGCACTTGGAATGAGCCCTGCCATGAGTCCTGCAGCACAGCTGCCCCTCAGAGCTGCAAAACACTCAGCTCAGGTCCCCAAAATCCTGGAAGCACATTATACACAGCACAGAACAAGCTGGAGGACACAGGGGACAACCACAGCCTCCCACTGTACATCAGACCAGTACAGTGGGTACATCAGGCTCTGCCCAAAAGCTCCAGTGTTTCTTCTCNCAAAGCAACCCAAAATTCCATGAATCCAAAAGCTCCAGTGTTTCTTCTCCTTCTGTCACTTTCTAATGACAAAAACCCCCGAAGTGTTTTCCCATTTACCTCTGATCCCATGCTGGCACCCTGGAGTGATCCATACCTCCTTCCCTCAGCAATTCCAGCGTGGCTGCCCTCTGCATATCCCTCCTGATACCCCTCACCGTGGAACCTGGCAAAAGACAGAAATACAGTTGGGTTTGTTTGTTTTTTTAATCTCCTCTTTTCACACCAAACTCACACTCACACACAAGCAAGACAAAAACAAAAACAGGCTGTGTCACCTCCCAGGGAGAAACTTGGAAATGTCACGACTTAAATTACAGAACCACTGGATCAATTAAGGCTGGAAAAGAACTCCAAGATCATCGAGTCCAAGCTATGGCAGAACACCCACCACCCTGTCAGCTATCCCAGGGCTTTCCATAAACACCTTTCCATGAATTCCACCATCCCCAGCCCTTTCCAGGAAAGAATTCCCTCCAATGTCCAACCTGAACCCCCCCTGCTGCAGCTCCAGGCCGTTTCCTTTGGTGGGGGCAGAGCCCAACTCCCACCAGGCTCCAAATTCCATTCAGGGAATTGCAGAGAGCGAAAAGGTCCCCCCTGAGCCTCCTTTTCTCCAGGCTGAGCCTCTCCAGCTGCTCCTCATGGAATTCCCATTCCAAACCCTTTCTCAGCTCCGTTTCCCTTCCCTGGACACGCTCCAGCCCCTCTGTGCCTTTTCTTAGACCTCGGGAGCCCCCAAAACCGACCCCTGGATTCCAGGAGGAGCCTCGGCAGTGCCCGGGATAATCCCGGACCAGGGAATTGCGGGATCCCAGGACACGCCGAGCCGGGAGGGCCCATTCCCGGGAATCACCCACCGTGTGAGCGCTGAGCCCCGCCCGCCTCCGTGTCCTGCCCGCTTCCCGCTTCGGTCGGGATCGAGCCGTATCCCGATATATCCCGGCGCGGCCTCCCCGCGCCCCTCTCACCGCTCCTCGGCCATCACGATCCCGTCGAACATGTCGGCGTCCGCCATGGCGGCGCGGGGCACGCCGGGAAGGCAGGAAAAAGGAAGGAAAAGGGAAGGAAAAGGAAGGAAGAAAGGGAAGGAAGGAAGGACGGCGCGCGGCGGGGCCGGGAAGCCCTTGTGCCGGCCCCCGGGAAGGGGGCGTGGCCTGTGTGTGTAAACCCCGCCCCTTTATTTGCATAGCCCCGCCCACCGCGGGCAGTGGCGGGCCGTGCGCAGCAGGGGGAGCGCGCGCGCCGCCGCCGCCGCCGCCGATCCCGACCCGTGTCTGTGGGAAAGAGATCTGTCGGGATTGTCGGGACACACACCCCACCCCTAACAACAAAGATCACACCCGTGTGACCCGTGTCCCTTCCCGGGACAGCCCCCCCCAAAGATCAAACCCGAGGGCGTTGTCCTCCCAAGTGCTCCCCTTGAGCTCTGTCAGCGCACCCAGATTGATATCCCACCTAAATCCTCATATCCCACCTAAATCCTCATATCCCACCTAAACTTCCTCCCCCCTCCCCGGCCACAGCTTTTCCTCGGTCACAGCACTGTGGAATGTGCAGCTCCGTCTCTCACGGAATACTGACACCTCTGATTTTTTGGGGTGGGTGTTCCCCAAATCCTTCCCTGGGGACTCTGCCCAGTGGAGAAGTGTCACAGCCTCCCACCTGCACATTCCAGGTTGTAACATCACCTGCCCGTCCGTAGTGACCACGCAGGATCCAAACCTGGCTCAGAAGCTTCGTTTGGAGAAGCTCCTGCTGCCATTAAGGGAAGCTGCCCCATCCCTGGGAGT
>VYZS01015400.1:15665-71868 GCA_013400695.1 Neodrepanis coruscans
CCTTTTCTTTTGTGGCTTTTCCTTTCGTTCCCGCGGGAGGCAGGTGGCCTGGAGGTTACCTTGCAGGTATTCCCCAGGGGCCGAAGACCACATCTTCCCCCTTTTTCAGCACCTAATCTCTCCTTGGGCTAAGGGAGGTTGGGAGGGAGGGACTGCGCGTTTTTTTTATAATTTTCTTGAGTTGTTCCCTCAGTCAAAGCCGGGCAGAGGCTCACGGCTAAGGGGATCTTCAGACCACGTGCTCCCTTCTAACTACCCCAGAGTCTCCCAGCCGGGCCCAGAGGGAGAGAGAGACAAGCACTATCTCCAGAGCGTCCTCACCTCAAACATGGGCCCTGGAAAAATTTAATTTGTTTGTCTGTTTTGCACTTTATTTGTCAGGTTTTGGTGTTTGCGCAAAATAAACCGTGATATTTGTGTGTTTTCTTCATTTTGAGGTGTGTTTGTGACTTCTCTCAGAGTCTCTGCTCCAAAATCGCTGAATTTGTGGTAAAACCACCACAAACTTAGATGTGAATACAATGTGAACAGTATCTAGTGCATTGATATGTGTCTTCTACTATTTGTAGTAATGATTAAAAGAATCCAAATCTTTCTACATGTCTGAAGATGTTTTTGAGCAAAAAGGAAGTAGACTTGATATACCAGAATCTGCAAATTCCCAGATACTATTTAAAATTAAAGTGTTCTCTATGTTTCTTGCTATGGCTCCTAGCTATATACATCAAGGCACACCAAATTTGTACCACAAATTTTACCTCTGTGGGTTTGCACTATTATTCATTCCCAAACACAAAATAAAAAGTTAATTATTAGGTGGGTCATTTACAGTTTTGCATTATGAGAATCTGTGACAATCAAACGTATTGACTAACACTGAAACAAAGTACATGACAGAGTGGTACCTAAACACTAAACTCATCTTGATTGGCATGAAAACAAGCAGACACAAATCTAAATTTTTAACTCTCAGAAGAAATGTATTACATGATCTGATAATTTCAGCAATTTTTTCAAGTGAGAAAAACTACTGAGGAAAAATAATGTTGACTGTCTTTTTCTCACTGTTTACTGTTTTTATTGTGTATCTGTCTTTCTATAAAGAGAGAAAATTAATCTTGAGCATCAACAATTATATATGGTATTTGGAACTGTTGGCAAATATGCTTTTAATTTTCCATCTATTAGTCCACGGAATGTACTTACAGAAATAGTCATAGAATAGATCCATTATTAAACAATCTATATAATGTTTTGGCTCAGGACACTGTCTTCTGGTTATCTTTAGAATATACCCTTATCCATGCTAATATATGATATTAAAATTAGGAGCTCTTATACACAATACACACATTTAAATCTCCCTGGATTGGATTATTTATAAATATTATATATACTCTTTAAGTCCCTTCACAGTCCATAGTCCTTTTTCAGTGGAGCTACAGATCTCCAGTTTCTCCTTTTTGAACTTCATGAGGTTCTTGTTAGCCAATTTCTTGGACCATGTTTTTAACATAAGAAAATTTATAATGTTTTACATGGGTGGTAAATATCTGTCCTTCTTCTTACCAAAAGTGCTAGCAAACCTCTCTCTCTCCTCTTTCCAAAACCTTCATTGTTTCCTTGCCACAGACACTTCCTCACCCAATACATCACTCACTAGACTACACAATTGCTTAAATCCAGCACACTAATTTTACATTGGCTTATTTAGTCTCATAAACTCTAACTCACAGAGAAAGTTGACATAGTTTTCTTCACTAAATTCAGATATTATGAGTGGACATGCTTGCTTGCAAAAAATGTGTGAAAGAGTCCTTTCATTCTCTTGGCATCTTAATTTTTGTTTTTAAATATTCACCCTCAATAGGAGAAGGATAATTCTGTCAAAAATGTCAAGACTCCCTATACTCTAATAGTTCTTTTTTAACAAAAAAGCACACTCTGCACTTCAGAAGAGAACTCTTGGCATCCCCTTCATATACAGCCAACTTAAAGAGGCTAGCTTTTCTCTGATTTTGACACTGGCTTTCAGTGCCTATGAACTATAATTTTGTCTAGCTCTGTACTCAGACTGAAGCTGTTGTATGGAGAAAACAGTCTCTGTATCATTACTTTAAAACCTGTCCTGAACTGAAAAACCATAAAATTAAACTATGTTTATACCTGATAATTTATCTTCAGAAGTTGCTGAAATAACTGAACAACTTTGATTTCTAGCAGATGAAGTTTGAGTTCATATATCTATAATTCTGAAAACAACAAATTCAGAATTTTATTTCTTAGTGTTTCCCCCACACTAATGGCCATGATTACTGTATAAAATATTTTGAATATAAAACTTTTTGAGTGTCAAAATGTCATAATATTTACTGTAATATATGTATATCTTTACATAAAAAATCAATACTCACCAAGATTTTTTTCCATATGATGTGAAAATCACCATTAAGATAATAGCCATTTATTTAGAAATGCAGTCTTTAAAATAGAACCATGCATCTAAACATAATAACTTGACCTTTAATTTATTATAAAATAATAGTACGTTTCACTTTACTATGGTTAAAAATTAGCCATATCTTAAACATTTATTGGTCATGCAGTCTCCTGTTTTCATTCTGGTGAGACTCTCTACCAAATAGGTGTGATTTATTCTTACATTTAAATTTATTTAGTGCATACTGCTTTTCTGTTCCTTTTCCTGAGCATCTGAATCCCAAAATTAAGATGTTTTGAATGAAGAGGAGATATAAAATGTGAAAGAAAGACTTCTAAAATGTTGGATTTTGGCAAACCTTATCCTTCTCTGCGGGATATGCAATGAAATTTTGAAGTATATTATAAAATCAATATTTTACACTCACTTTAAGGCACTTATATCTGAAAATAGTGATGTGATTTGTGGGTCAAGTGTAGATTATTTAGGTTATTTGAAGTCCAGTGATAAAGTGTCATGGTTCTATTCAAGGTCTTACTCTTGACTTGTTCTTAATAACTACAGAGAATCTACCAAATTAATTTTGAGTTTTATTTGGTGATGAAAAGTACAAGCAAACAAACAAAAACTCTCAGTATTTACTGACCCCTGAATTTGTCACATCTCTTGTCTACAGGCTGGAGTGAAAGAGTCTTGAAGGCAAAGGAAAAAGGACAGAAAACAAAACATGTTAACAAGAGAACTAAGTTATAAGTAAGGTTAATATCAGAGATTGTCAGCTCTTTTCTTATAGGCATACATGTCTCTGTCTCATCTGTCTAGGAAGGCTGACTGAGTTGATATGAGTTCTCAGATAGCACATGTGGAATAAAAGACAAAATGCACAAAAGACTATTATTAATGTTGCTGTAATGTATTATAAAACTAAAAATCTGTAATTTAGTGCTCTAACTGTAATAATCTTATGCAGAATTTAAAGCAGTATTTTTTTTTTTTTTAGGCTATCTAGAACTGCAACAATTTTCCAGGTCAAGAAACTTTTCGTCACTCTACCAACATCCTTTCATGGATCTGTTCTTTTTCATATCCTTGCAGTTATTTAGCTTCAAGTAGGATTTTCTTTCCTTCACTAAGCGATATGAAGTGGCTCAGGCACTATTCCCCAAGGTCAGAGTTTGTGTTTTACAATGATTTCATACACTTTGCCTTGTGCTTTGAATTTTTCCTTTTTTGCATTGTCTGATGTGACATGTACATCTTCCCTCAGCAGCTCAGTCTACTATTAATTCTGTGTAATACACAGAAATGTTTGTCTTTCACTTCACTAATCTATTCACTATGACTGTTGTGTGAAAGCATTTATATGGACATACAAATTTCATTCTTTTGAAAAAATATCTTTCTGTAAATTTGGATGTTTTTATTACCTTTTCAATAACTACACAACTGCTCATTTAATTTTCTGACTCCAAGAAGTGAAATGTCACTAATTAAATACTTGTACATACATAAATAAGTATATGAAATCTTAAAATATTAGTGACAACAAAAATGCAATTATGTTAAGAATAAAAAAGAGTTTTATAACACAATTATTTTTTTAAAATTTACACATTATATAATCTTATTCTATACAGGAATTTTTGAACTCTCGGACTCATTAAAAAAAAAAAAATTCTAAGGTTAATTCTGTAATCCTAACACAATCCTAATACATTCTGAGTATCACTTATAAAGAACTGTGAAAATGTTTTGACAGGTGGAACAATTTAAAAATCAACCTTTTCAGTAGCACATTAAAAGTACAGACATTTAAAATTAGTCTATTTTATGACTTCGAAGAAGTAAAACTTTATTATTTGAATTTTCCTTTTCTTTATGTTTGTTTCCTTGGTTTCTTGTTTTTTGTTTGTTTTTATTATAGTGCTTTTTGATGTTAGACTGGATTAGCTTTCATATGTCATTTTCTACTGTTACAAAACATAGAGACAGCTAGGTCAGACATTTATATTAAGGCATTCAAATGCAATACCTAAACTAGGAAGTACTCTGGACTCCCTCTATTGCCAGCGCAAAGAGATGTCATCTTCCAAATCCTCTTTCAGATCTTGCAGGTTGCATCATCCTTGAATACGTGGACCTTTGAAATTCTGTTCCAAATTAGCACATCCATGTATTTTTGTGGCAAAAAAACCATTTTATCTGCAGAAGGCAAACATTTTGGAAGATAATTTTCATGTACTAAAATTTAATTTAAAGAAGTTGGACAAAATATTTAACCGTATTTTGGGGAAAAGAAAAAAGGCACTCCAGGTTTTTTTGGGTTAACTTTCTTGGTTCTTAACGGGATGAGGAAAATTTGCCAAATGTGCACTTGAGAAACAGTGAATTTGAAAGTTTAATAGCAGTAACTGAGTGTGTGGCTGGAAGGAAGAGATGAACAATTATACAGTAAAAAAAGTACAGACTGGTGAACCACTTGCCAGTTATTTAGAATCCTAAGTAGTGTAAGTAAGTGTAAGTAAGGCTTTTGTGGCCTTACTCTTTCATGAGTTAGCTGACAGTTACATGTGTGGAGGCTCATTGCTTTGCCGTTGCCAACCAAAGAAGCTGAAAAGGTGTTAAAAAAAAAAAAAAAAAGCTGTATATTCATTCTTTAGCAAAAAACGGAAACTCAGAATCAGAAAATGCTCAGTGTTAAGTTTGATCTGTATGGCTATATTATCTGCTCTGTAATAGTTTGAAAATAGGCACCAAAACATTTTAAGCTTGAATTTCTGTAACTGTGGTCTTAATCTGTAGACCCTTTGTTGAAGATTCACTGAAACTGATTTGATTTAGGTGTGTTGCCTGCAAAGGCGAGATAAGAAATGAGACAAACAAGCAGTGAAGGGAGAGCACAGCTTTACTGGTGATGTCTGATGATCTGAAGAGAAATCATAACAATCTCCTCATTTTTATAAGCTTTGAAGTGCCCACTCATTATTCTATCCGACTAAAGTCCATCTTACTACTATGTCCCTTAAACATACAACAGGATGGTCCCTTATTACTTGTCCCCTCCCAGGCCTACCTCCTTGGTAGGCCTGAGAAGTCCAACTTTATGTTTTGTCTTCTACCCCACTTATCTATACAGAAGAATGCAAAAGCACTGGAACACAGGCTGTTCTGGCCCTTAATACTCCAAGTTATCCAGCTACCTAGCTAAAGTGAATCCTCCAAAATATTAAGCATACCCCTTAAGGCATCAGGTGGGTAGCTTACTTCCAGCAGTCACAGGACTTTGGTTTGCCTATGAAACATTTGCTGACTCACAACTTCTGTGCTTGTATTCCCCCTCTGCAGAAGCCTTTGGTCTGCTTTTGTGCGTGCAGGCTTTGGTCCTGCATTGGTGTAAGACCATGGAGGAGGAAGATTTGTACCAAAGCTCCAAACCCTGGAAATGCTCCAGATTTTACTAGCTGAGATACAGCCTGAACTATATGGTTTCATGCTGCCTTTTTTAATTTTTATCTGCATGAGGAGGAACAAATAAAGTAAAAATTAAAAACAAAAACCCAATAGGAATTAAGATAAATATATTGTATAAAAAAACAAAAGCATATATCCCAGTAGAGAAATAAAAACATTGAAATAGTTTCCCATAATTTTTGACTGATTATGCACTCTTTGGAGCTGTCTTGAGATGTCAATTGCAAAATAAAAGGGGGATGAGATCTGTGCCACTGTCAATTGAAAAGGACAAAAATACAGCACAAAATGGGACTGTTCATGAGAAATTCAGAACTCCTGCTCCCTTACTGCTGAAACCATCAGTTCCAGAGAATTTTGTCATATATTGGTTTGTGTTGTTTATGAATCAGAACTCTTTATGGTCTCAACAAAACTGCATTAGTTTAAGTTCAGCCATCCTATTTTATTTTTGATACTTTGTCACTATGAAACAACAAAGTTTTAATGAAACTCCTGTGCCACTGTTTAAGATCCAAGAAGGAAAGCCAGACTTTGTTTATTAGGGATGCGGATGAAGTATTTCATATTTAATACAATGCCATATACAATGCCAATAAACCTGCAGTTTCACATACCTATTCCTAGTCAAGTGGGCAGTGGTTTCCAGGGAGTTTAGCTGTCCTATATACTGAAATAATAAACTCAGTCAGAAAGAGAATATAAAATTCATAAACAATATTAGACAAAGAATAGTCCAGGAAATGGAATTTCACCTATAAATTTCTTGACTATAAGTGGTGAAACAGCAGAAATCGTAAATAATACAGGATTTTATATTTTGCATTGTGTGAGCATTATAGAGTTCAAATGAAACACAGTAAGGAAACAACAAAGCTCTCCCCAGGTACTTCATAAATTGTGGGTTGAATTTTCCTCACTGATGTCAAGTGAGATTTTTTCTTCCCGCTACAATATTTATATAAACAGCAGGGATGCATTTTATTTCATAACAGCTATATATAATAGCTAATTAGAAATGACAAAAAATTGATTGATATATAGCTGATTGTCCTAGTTTGGACACTAGGGGGCATTACTAAAAGATGAGAGACGAGCTATAAAATGTGGAAATCACTCTACCAAGAACCAGTAACAAAACAATGAGCCGACAATAATAATACGCAGAAGAAATAACCCCTTTGCTGCTCTCAGCCAGCTGCTGTGCTGTGGAGGGAGAGGAAGGAGTGCTCTCCATGTAGGCAGAACTGGGAAGGTGATGTGGCAGGGTCCCACACCAGAGCTGCTGGAAAATCAAGAGAGAGTGAAAGGGAAGGGAAGAAATACCACACTACTGTCACTGCCACGTGAAGATGCATGGTCGTCTGCTTGAGCTGTGGTGACATTGCGCTGCTGCTCATGCCAAGAGAGCCAAGAGAGAGAGCACTTCCATTTCTGCTTCTTTCATAGGCTGTCTCTTCTCATTTTTTCTCATTCTCCCTTTGGTGTGTGTTGCTCCTCCATTGGTCAGCAACCTGCTTTGGTGTCACATAGCACTGGGCACCGCCCCCTCTCCAAACCACCACGTTGCATGATTGGCACCAAAAATGCTTGGGGCAGTGCCCACCACGGGAAGGGAGTTGCCACAACTGCCACCTCCCTGCCAGTGCTGCGGGGACCTGGATGCCTGGAGGTCTCGGTGACACTGCCCGCGGGGCGCTTGTTGCCCACCATGGGAGGGGCCACCAGCTGCTGCCTGCACTGCAGGGAGTTGGGGGAGCCCAGGGCCCAGGCACCACTACCCACGGGGCAGTTGCAGCAGCTGCCGCACCCGCCGCCACAGGCTGCTCCCCCACCGCAGTGCCAGCCTGGGGCTGCCCCTGCCCTGTGCACTGGCCACATGGGCGCCACCCGCCCCCACATGCCATGGCAGCCAGAGAAGCCCCACATGCACTCTAAGCCGTGGCACGCGCTGTGCCCAGCGAAGCTGCAGCGGTGCAGCATGGGCAGGGGAAGCCAGCGGGAACCCGCAGCCCTGCAAAGCATCAACAAGCAGAGTTGCGCCCAGCGCTGCAGCCTCCGGCCCCACCACAGTGGCGAGTGCCAGGCCGGGTTGGGCCAGCCGCGCCGCTCTCTGCACCCAGTGGGGCTGTGGAGGGAGCAGGCAGGGAGCGGTTCCACCTCCTCCGCCACGCCCCACTGCGCCACTGGGGACCGGCCAAGGCTCGAGCCGTGGACCGGATGGCAGTGGCGGCACTCCTGGCCACACCCTGCCACTGCCCTCTCTGTGCTGTGGGGTGCCGGGACCCATGCATTTTGCTGGCTTCACTCTCCCAGGAAAAGATTAAAAAAGTTTTAAAAGACACCTCCCTCCCCCCTTCCCCCTGTCCAACCCGTAACACTGATGTAGCATAAATTCTGTTTAAAAAGATAACTCTCTGTGGTCCAGATTCTAGGTTTTGAGAATGCCATTACATGTATATTTTTCTGGAATTTTTTTAGAATTTAAGTGGTACATCTCCAAAAACACACTGACTAGAGAACAAATTAAGAAAATATTTACAAGAAGATAGGACATGCTGCAGTGTTGCGGTACAGGACTCAGTCAAACAAGCTTACTGACCAGCTCCATTTTACAAGCAAATGACCTCTTTTATATCCCTTTCTGTCTGTTCCACTTTTGTTCCTAATTGATGGCCTTCCCTTGCACATTCCCCCATCAGCTACAATGACCTTCTGTAATTCTCTGGATGCTCAGGTTTGCAGCTTATTCATCTACAAGCTCCTGGTTTGGTTTGCCTGCAGTTTCTTGATAGCCCCTCAATTAATGTGACCAGGTTTGTTCCTAGTTACTGTCTCCCCCATGTTTGTCTGCTACATCTGTGTGTCTGCATGTTATGGTTATATTTGTCCCCTTTTTCTTGTCATATCATTTTGACAAGGTCCTTGATCTATAATCTTATAGAAATAAATGTTCTCACGTTCAATAAGTGATTAAGTAGCTTTAGTTTTCCTTATTGCCTCTGTTATCATTGGATGATCATATTTCTGTGTCTGTTTGTTTATGGCTTTCCTGTTTTCTTCACATCCTCTTTTACATTAAAAAGGTCCTTGACTAGATTTAGTAGTGAAGGAGTGAGCAGACAATTTTTCCTTCCATATACTATTACACTTAGTCTCAAAAATTTCTTTTTAATTGACCCCTTAGCAGAGCAGTGGCCACATGTTTGAGCAAGTGGAATCACAGAATGGCTGAGCTTGGAAGGTATCTCTGGTGATAAACTAGTCTGACTCCCTGCTCAAAGAGGTTCAGGTAGTGTGGTTGTTCTGGGTCATGACTTCACAATCTCCCCAGGCAGTCAGTTCCAATGCCCAACCACCTGCAAGGTGTGTTTTTTTCCCTCCCACCATGATACTTAAATAGAATTTTTTGCATTTCTATTTTTTCTCCATTTCTTCTTGATCTCTTACTGGGAACTTTCAATCTTCTTTGACTTCTTTACACTATGTCATCAGGTATTTATACACATTCATAATATCCCTGTGAATCTTTTCCATATCAAACACTTTCAGCTCCCTCAGCCTCTTTGACAGATGCTCCAGTCTCCTAAAAATCTTTGTGGACCATAACGGAGTGTCCTTCTGTCACTGCAGTGAAATACTGATACCGTATGCCTTTTTTAGATTATTATATACTATCAGATCAAGGGTAGACTAAAACAGAGGGATCGGAGGTAAAAACTCAAAAAAGAAATCAGAATACTACAGAGTTCAGTCTGAAAACTGTAATTCTAACTCTGGATCCATTAGTTGCTTTTCATAATGATCTCTGATGGAAGAAATAGATTTTTTTTTGTTTAGCCTCCCATATCTCTGCCATATAACTCTCTCTCTCTGTTCTTATTTTTTTTTCTTTTTTTAAATATTACTGAATGCTAGGTCAAGATTGCCAGACCTTCTATGCTGAAATCCAAAGTAAAGCAGGAGTGATAAACAACATTTTTTTTTTTTTTTCAGCCTGTGAAGCAAGTGACAGTGCCCTGGGAGCACCTACAGGCCTCACTGACCTTGCCTAGACTACCCTGGAGCTTGCCCCATACCTGCCCAAGGCCCAGTACTCCTTCAGCTCAGTCCTAGCTCTGCTACTGAACTGTTCTGTCTTAACTGGGGTCCCTGGGCATGGTGATGAGGGTGGTGTTCCCCAACTGAGATTGGTTACGGTCCAAGGTAGCCATGGATGCCCTGAGGGCCATGGCAACAAATGCAACCAATTGGACTTGCTACATGTGCAAAGCATGTAGGTAGGGTTAATAGTGGGGGGTTTAAGACTTCTAAGAAATTTCATTATGATGCTCAGAAAAATGGTCATTTTCATAGGCTTTTTATATGTTCTCTGGGATTCCACAGTCCAGTGTGGGGCCCTCTGAATGTTATTTAGCATATTGCCCATATAGTCAAATATATGGAACAAGAACAGATCAGCAGAAAATGCAGAATTTTCAGTGAGATATGTTGATATCTCAGATACAGCAGGGCTGGAAGATGCAACTGTCAAATTCCAGCATATCCAGCTGAAAATTTTCTTGCCAATATAGCTAAGAGAGTCAGTAGACTTTATTATCATACTGTTATTTCAATGTTGAAAGCATGCTGAAAATTGTGTCTTCATGCTTCATTATAGAATGACTGAAGATGGAATTTTAAGTATCCATCTTCAAATTCTCTATTTAGCTGGCAAATATAAACACATTATAAAAAACTAAATTTCTTAGATAAAGGAAAAAATAAAATAATGCATGAATATAAGCCCAATCATCACATATGACCATCAGGTTTATTTATGCAGTCATGCAGACATGTACATTTTCCTTTGGTTTGACTGAGAAATTCCTTTCCACCAACCTCAACAAAACACAACACAATTATCTCAGAAAATATGTGGATATAAATTGAGTAATTACTTGGCACTTGTAGAATGTAAACAATTAGTAATATTTATTATATGTGATATTCAAAAAGCCAGAGAAATCTCATTACAAAATCAATAAAAAATAGATATACCCTTGCCTTTTCTCCCCACATTTTTAAATCTTCTAGATAAGAAAATAGAAAATAGACTTTAAAGTATTTCCGAAGAAACAAAGTACCTACAAAAATGTAAAAATTAAGCACTTGGGTTTTTTTAACTGCTTTCAAGTCTTTCCCCAATACAAATGTGTTGGGTTTTTTTTTCACAACTAGCATTATTTTGATTGATGTTTTACTTTCGATAACATGTGATTTTTTTTTCCCCCTATGGAAAACGGTCCTTCGGAGAAATTTCTTCCTTCTATTGCTCTGGGGTATTTTGTGTTAGATATGCTTAAGCACATTGTAATTATCAAGCTACTTCTGGCTTTTTCACTCATTCTCTCTTCTGTAATGTGTATTCATTAGCAATACCACTCTAGCTATTTTGGCTAGCTGTTAATGTTATTTTTCTTTATTGGGAACTGAAAAAAGTCTTCCTTCTCTCCAGATGGGGATTATAGAAAATAAAAACACTACTCCTGTTCTCCTTTGTGTACATATGAAAGCTTTACAAAGTCTAATGAGAAGATCTCTGTAGGCTGTGGGGTTTTTTAACAGAGGAATTGTAATTATAAATTTTGTAACAGACTAGGGAAATTTTTGTAAATCAGATTTGGAGATACTGTCACTTTTAAAGTATTATCTCATCAGTTATCAGAATACCTTTAATTGAAATAGAGATTTGTAGTAGAAGAAAAGTTTCTTGTTTTCTCTCCCAAACATGCAGTTTAAATTGTATTATTTAGCCAATCTGGATTTGAAACTGAAGGAAATTAATGGGATTTTTAACAATCCAGAGGATTTGATGTAACATCTGTCCTCATATGCAGGTGATCCTCAGAGAAGTTAATTGTGTTATAAATTAGGCGGTTGATTTTGACAGACCTCTAAATGAATAGGGAAGAGCTACCATAGTAATCACACAGTAAGGGCATATATTTATAAGCAGGAACAGATCTATGTTAGCTCTAATGTTAAAGCTTGTGGCAAATCAATCAATTTAAACAGAAATAGAACTGCATTAAACTGTACCTCTTAATAAAAGTCATATACCTATGGTTTATTCTTCCTATTTGATGAAGTTGTTCAAACTCAGGATTTAATACTAAAAAATCTCTACTTTTGGTACTATTAAACAAGATACATTTAAATAGAAAGAATTACAATAATGATAGTGTACAAATTTTTGTTGATAAATTTATAGCCTTATGTCAAGGAAAAATGATTATTTCCATTCTATGACCAGTTTCTCAGATTTAAAACTGTTATGTGTCATTACTTTTTCAGTCTGCCTATCTCATTTTAATTTGAGATTTTGCTAAACATTCCCTCAAAAAATAGTTCTTTTATCATAAGGTTCAATGGTAATTCTGAGTGCAGAGCAGTGAAAAAAAGATAAGGATGTTTTCATACCAAAAATGTTCTCAGAAGAGTTAAGAAATCTTTATCTCTTTATGGCTTTAAAAGGCAATTGAAAAAGGAAATTTCTCTCATTAGTCAAACCAAAATTAGATCAGATTTAAGACTTCCAGCCTTGAACAGAAAACGGATGAAACTATCTTGAAGTTAGAGAAGCCTCTAATAATGAAATTCTTTTGTTGCTATTCTTAAATGTTGCTTGATGGTGAAGTTAGCTGCTTTCTGCTTCACTGGATGAACATCTAATTACTTACCTGGTATGGCCAGTAAGAATTGCGTAAATGTGGAAAGGAAGGTGGTCACTCATTCTGAAGCAAATGGCTGTCAATAGGAAAGAATTACTCTCTAGGTTATGTTTTAATATTCTTATTAGCTGGTGAGAACATTCTAAAGTGACATGAAATTCCCTATTTGTGTAAAGGCAGGTTTGCTAGATTACTTAAAACACCCAAACCAAAACACAAAACCCAAACAAAACCCCCCAAACAAACAAGAAAACCCAAACCACCACCACCACCACCGAAAAAACAATAATAAAAAACAAAACAAAACACCAAACAACCACTTCCCACAACCAACCAAAAAAACCCCTACAAACAAAAAACAAACCCTTGATTATTCGAAGGGGAAACATTTAATCTGCAAACAGATCAAAAATGGAAAATTTGAAATCTATAAAAATTGTGATGTCACAAAATTTAGGCTTCCCAAAGTCCAGATTTTATTCTTCCTTTTAGTTGATCAGAGCTTTTATATAAATCCCAAACTGATGTTTTTAAAAATTTTGTTTACAGACAAAAAAAGTAACAATGCTACTTTTTCTACAAATTAAGTCTTCGGAGAATGATAAATACAGAGAAAAGTGAAAAATTTATTTTTTGTCTTTTTAGTCATCAGATGAAAACACCTTGTAAAACTCCAGCTTAGCAATATTTACTGCCACTCAGACGAGATCCTCTTCTTTCAGGTTAAGTGAAAATTTTTTGAGAAAAATTATCTTGACACCCGGAAGACCATCCGTACTTGTAGTTCTGTTTCTTCTGTGCTCTGAAAATGTCTTTGGATGTCAGCTTGTTGAAAGTGGAATATTACTTTTAAAATAGTAAAAATATAATAGCTAACAGTCATATGTAGCCTAGCAACCCAGTAAATGTAGTATTGCATTAAGCTAACAACAGAGGCCATAAAGCTTAATAAGACTTTTTTAAAACTTACTCCGGTCTGTCAGGAGTTATTTTTGATTTTATTTAGCATTGACAAAAATTACCTAAGGTCCAGATGACTGTTATTTACCTTGTTTTAGATGTTGTGTCATAGTTGCATAATGCTTGCTACTGTAAATATTACTTTTTCTAACACTTAGATAGCAGTAACAGTTGTTTCTGTACAGAATGAACTACCTGCAACCATTGAATATTATGTAGTGTAGTGGAATATTCTCCACAGTGTGACAGCAGTAGACTTGAAAGTACATGCATGGGATAATACTCGGATTGTAAAGAGCTAATTAGTCGTCTCTTACTGATTATCAAAGGGATGCAACCCTGGGAACTGCAGTTTTAGTGGTAATAAGAAACCCAAAGAATGAATATTAAAAGTGTGCAAAACACATGACATAGCAAATTTGCATTGAACTGTGAACCAGTGAAGAAAGTACAAGTAATTTCTGTATGACTGCATGCTGCAAGTGGACCTAATAGTGAGGAAAAAGAAACTATGAACATTGTGGTCTTCCTGGAAAAGTATTTGGTGTATTGTTGACCTTTTCTGCACTTCCCTGAGTGAACCCATTTATGTTAGAACTCAGAAGGTGGAAAGCTAAGCATAACACAAGAGAAAGCTGTATAATTTTTAAATGATAGAGGGGAGGAGAAGGGTGTACACCCATATTAAATAAATGCTCTACTTTGTGATTGATTGCCTGTTGTGAAATAAGCGAGAGGCCTGTGACCTCATTCCCGAATGATTTAGTGAAAAATATTTCATTCACACATTAACTTTAAATTCCATAGTTTTGCGACTAAGTCAAGTTTCCCAGGTGCAGTCTGAAAGAGTCTAATAATTATGAACTGCTTTAGAAAATTAATAGAATGCTTATTATCTACTTCATTATGGGAGAATCAGAGGACACCAAACAATTCTCTGAACAACTGTGTCATTTTTTTTACACTAATTTCAGGTCTTGGCTGTACTTTTGAAACTCAGGTAAATAAAACTACACAGTTGCAGATCAAATTTTTATGCTTCATTAAGTACTAAACAAATTAGAAAGTTTCAAGGATGGAGGAAGTACTTAATTTGACCTTCTCAGAAGCTTCTACCTAATCTTTTAAAGATTTATTCCAAAATAAAATTCAGAAAAGAAACCTATTTTTAATGCTGTTCAAAGCTAGCTTGACTAACTTGACATTTTCCTGTTTTATATATTGTAACATGAAGACTTTAATGTCTTAGGAGTGACATGTCCTTTAGAAGTGTGCTCCATACAAAATCAAAAACAGCCCAAATTTTGCTCAAAGTTAAAAAAAATAAGAGAGAACCACACTGACTTCCAAATACAAATAAATGTAAAACAATACAGAATCAATCTCTTCAAGCCACAGACCAACAATAAAATATTGTCTATCTTGAGACCATAGACAGGTCTTTCTTCGGGAAGCAGCTTAAAATTAAAAGTTGCGATTAAAGGTAACTAAATTTCCTGTCATTAAAATTAGGCCTATAAATCTTATATCTAAACTCTCAGAAACTGGGGGATGACTACAAGTGGGGAATGTGCTTACAGTTTTGTGCTATCTTGTGGGACTGGAGATTGCCAAGTTTTTGTCTTTCCTGCTTTTTAAAGCCTGCTTTCAATATGTGGAGTAGAATTTGGATAGAGTATGTGGAACAGCCATTAAAAGTACTGTAGCAGCACACAGAAGGATGAAAAGCCTCTCTAATGTATTCAGGCAGGGAAATAGGCACATACTTTGAGAAAGCATGTATTAACAAATATAAATATTTCATAAACGTTTTTCAATATAACATTTTTATCATATTTATTGGACATTTCTAAATGCATATTTTCTAAGTGCATTCTAAAGCATAACATTATTTTACCTTATCTCTTCAGCAAACATAATTTTTCCATGAAAATAATAAATTATCACTATAGGTGTGCCTGCTATATTCTGACAGTAACTTCTATGGAGATCAGACAGAACATAGCCATAGTCACTCTAGATATTCCGCTGGGGAAAAATAAAAATTATACTCTCTCTTGATAGGTAAGAAATTATATTTAACTCGCTTTCCACTAAAGCCTTATCCATCCACTCCAACATAACACAGACTTCAAAACAGCAGGTAATTTGTTGAATTACAGTATATGCTGTCTCTCTGTTCTGTGAGAATCCATTAAACTCAATTATTACTTCTGTTTCCATAGAGCCTTTCATAACTCTTTTCTCAAAGTATTTTGCAAAGAAGAATGCTATACATTTTCCTGACACTTATAAATCACTATTTTATTATTATTACTTACTATATAATCAGTAACATTCTAAAATTTAGGTATGTTATGGGGTGAAACGAGGTTCTAGTTGTTAAAACCTAATGTTTCCCTTTCTTCCTTTTTTTATCTGTGGGGGACAGGGTTTTTTCTTCTTCCGGGGAGGGGATGGGGAGGGGAGTGTTGGTTTTTTGGGTTTTTTTAGATGTTGTGGGAGCGAAGAGAGGGAGGCTTGTTTTCAAACGTGTGTTCTGTGTTTTATAAGAAAGGGGAAATAGATTCTAGTGCTTTGCAGGTGTGGACCCAGCCCGGCGGGGAAGGACGGGACCGTTTCCTGGACCCTCGCCCGCACGGCAGCTGCCTGCCCCGGATGGGCGCGGGCAGCGCTCGGGCGGGCGCAGCTCCCTGCTCCGCCGGCAGCAGCGGCGCGGCGGGAGCTGCCTACCCCGGAGCAATGAGCAGCGGCTGTGGCTCTGTGGCGGCGACGCCGGGCTGGGGACGTCCCCCGCTGGTGTGTGTGTACGGCGGCCGTGGCTTCCGCACCACCACCGGGAGCGCGGTCGGAGTCCCCCCGTGGTACGGCAGCTGCCTGCCCCGAAACTGTGGGCAGCGGCTGCCCTGGCATGGGTGCCTATGGCGATGGCCAGGTACATCTGCAGCCCCGCTGCTCGGGAAGTTGGCTGTGCTCGGCTGTCCCGCTGTCCCCCGTTCGACGCACGGCTGCCTGTCCCGGCGCTTGGGAGCGGCCGCCACCCGCGGCTGCTGATGCCGGCTCTCCCCGCTGCTCACGCGGGATCCGCATCCTGCCGCCCGCGCGCGCGACCGTGGCGCCAGCTGGAGAATGCCAGCGGCCCTCGTGGGGAGTGGGGCCACCCCCGCGGTGCCCGCACTGCCGGTGCCTGTGTACATATGAAAGGAGGAAAAAAGATTTTCTGTCTTTATTCGTAATCCAAATGGCTTTCGTGTAAATGCTTTATTTGGATTTTTTTCTGTGTCTTTGTACATTTATGGATCTAATATTTTTGTATTTCTAACAGCTACAAAAATACTGTTTTGGATTACTCAGACTGTTTCAGCAAAACATTTGTTTCTGTATACCATGAAATGCTTTGAACCTATGAGTCTGTGCAACCTAGAAACTAAAAAGTCAGAAATCCGTGTGAAGAGATAATAATTTAAATAAATCAGCTTATTTTTTCCAGCTGCTTTTTTTATCTGCTTCTTATTTGTACCACTTAAGCTCCTATCCAAAGACTTAACAGAACTTTAACATTTCTATAATAATCTCCAGTACCCATCTGTAATTATTTCCACTCAAGAGATTAAAAAGCTTCACAGATTGATGCTGTTTTTCTACACACACACATATCCACAGATGCTATAGCAAGCAATCCTTAAAAAAATACAGTGCCTAAAAATAAAACCTGAAAAATAATTCACAAACGTAAAAGGGCCTTATACTACATAAAAACTTTTTATATTAGCATTGTCTCATTTTTAAATAGCTTTGAAACCACAGTTCTGTAGCATCACCTACTAAACTTATCCTCAAGGTAAATTATTTAAAATAGAATATTTTTATTATAGAAGTTACAATTTCCTATTTGCTACCCACTAAACAATGAAATTTGAGTTTGACAGGCCGCAATGTTAAATGTGTATGCAGAACAGTTTACGACAGACTTACCAACACACTTATGTTTCTCTTGATAAAATTAGGATGTTGTTCACAGCATAAAGACAAGTCTAAAAGGTATGTGTAGGAGTATTGAATTTTGCTGATTGCTATCATCTCATTTTATAAGCAGCAGGAAATTTTTGACTTCCAGAAAGTATAAGAATTTTACTTAGATTTGAGAAGGAATATTCCATAAAGTTTTACATGACATGATGGCTTTTTTTTTTTTTTCTGCTAAAGAAAAAGAATTAAAATATTAAGAGATTTTCACATCTCACTAGGAGACAAATTTTCTTTTGAAAGCTTGTTTAGAACAACTAAATCTTATCATTTCACAAATATTATAACACAGCCTTTAAACATTTTTTGAAGGACAGCTCCATGCTACGTTTTAAGCAGAAATACATTCTCTCATAAGAACAATCCAAAACATCTATTAAAAACAAAAAACACAACAACAACAAAACATCCTGCTTCAACTCATCTTCTTTATATTTATCATGACCTCAAACCGAAGTAAGGATATCCAATAACGAACCAGTCTTTGCCATTATTTGCATAGGCTTTTATAGTTGCTAATTCTCTGACAGATCAGGCTGTGGAGGTTTACCTAAAGGTCCTTTACATGAAATGAAGGAGATTGTCAGACATAGGCAGGAAATCTGATGTTTATGGAAATCAGTGTTTTCTTCCATATGACTTGTTACGTGAAGTGGGATGACACCATTTGTTGAATGTTGAAAATAATTCCTTCTTCATCATACACCTCCCATTACTGACAGAGCAGGAATGGAAACATAGTCCAATCTGCTTGTTTAATGTGATGGAATATAGAAACAGCATTGTCTCTAACTCGTCATTGTCATTTGGGATGGCTGGCAGCAGGACCAGTATTTCCCCATAGTTCAAGATGTGCCAGGTGTTCAAGTAGTGCTTGCTTTCTGGCTTCTTTTAACATTTTCCCAAACAGTGGATACTCTGACAACCTTATATGGCTTCATGTTTCCATGTGTTTGTTGGCCATTTGTTGTCAGAGTTACTGTTGTTTTTTGCCTTGTAGATGTTGTTGCAACCCAGCCTTCGTGGCTTTTTTTCAGTTCCTCTCTTAGATATCATCAAGACAATCATAATGGGAAAAAAAATAAAAATTTAAGACTCACTATAACTGTTTCTATGACTATTTCTATTATTTAATCTGAAACAGATCCTGAAACGAAACCAAAGTTTGCAGTCTAGCTGAATTCTTAACTACCTATATATCTGAGGCTTCAATTCCCTGCTGGAAGATGCCAGGAGCAAAAATTTTCATAGATTTGGTTTAGTTTGCTTTTTGTTTGGCTGGTTTTTTTTTCTTTTTAATTATATTTTCAGATAGATTAAGAAAATAACATTTGTAATTGGAAATTTGGCCATTATTGATGGGTTTTGCCTAATGTGACTTAAATATTAGACATCCACAGCTTTCCATAAAACAAGATGCCATTTTAAGCAGTCATTTTGGTGAATTTGCTCTGGAAAAAAAAATTTAAAAAATTCACAACAAGCAATAACCAAAAATAATTAAGCACATGAGGGAATAGACAGCAAGGTCTTGGAAATGTTATTCTCCTCTTGTTTGTTCTGCCAAATAAATTAGGTTTGAGGGGTTTTGGATTTGTATCAAATATTTGGAAACAATCCTGTCCATTTCTTCGCTGCATTTGATTTTCTGCGTATTACCAAATAGGGCATAACAACTGAGATTTCCTCTCCCACAGTGAGATTTTTTGGCCTTGTCAATTAGAAATGGTGGGAATATGAAGGACTTACTTGCTTCTGAAAGCAATATTGTCAGAATAAAAAAGAATACTTAGCAAAATGAGTTTCACTTCAAAAAGTTTAATGCAAATAATCAGTTTTTGAATAGAGTCTGGAGACGTTGCTACTGAAGTGCAAAACTAATAATCTGCATTTCTGCACGGAAACTCATATAAAGGTCAGACACACAAAGGTGACATTACCAAACAGGTATTTTGAGCTGTCTTCCACTAATGGTGTAGTCCTGATATATTAGAATGCTACTTTTGTCTGCTAATCCCTGAAAATTGAAGTGTCGTATCATAAAACAAAGAAATGGAAAAATTTTGCTTAGTACAGGATTTGTCAGTCTTCTGACTAAGCAAGTTTACTTGTCTAGAAGTTATTATTAAACTATTTTGATCTAAATTTTGTAGTTTAAGTAATGCAGAGGCACTGAACAAATGGGGAAGGCACTAATTTTTATTACTTTTATAAAACTAAATAAAATATTAAGTGAGGAAAAAATTAAAATACTGAAGATTAATTTCTTACTTCTGTTCTTCCCTAGATGCAAATGATACAACATCACCCAAATATAGTCCATACTTATCTATGAAACTTTGTATGAATACAACTCCAGACACAGCTGTCCAGACAAGATGCTGGAAACTTCTCCAAATCCAATATTTGTAGCTGACTTTAGATAATTATATTCATTTAAAGACAATTCAAGTTATTTAATTTCTGGGTCATTAAATTATTTTCAAATTGTCATAGGCAAGGTAATCAGTATCGTGGAGCAGAAGAACAAAAGAGGAACAGAAGTTTCTCTTGCCAAAAGCTAATACAGAAAATGAAATCTTTCCTTATGTGAAAAGTGAGCAGTATTGTTTTTAACCTGGCAAAGGAGTAAATAGCTTTTAATTTCTGTGAAGATGGAAAGATGAAGAATAACTGCTGTTGAGGCAAATAAAGATTTTAAATTAAAGGAAGGGCTTCACACATTAAAATGTATTCCTGAAGAGCAAGATATGAAATATCAAGCAATTATAGCAGAGATCAGGCTTTTTACATGCTGTGTGCCTTAGTCATTAGTGCCAGGGGTGATTAAAAGCTTCTTGTTAAATAGAAAGATATGCAACTTGCAAAAGGTTTTTGCTGCTAATAGGTAGATTTTTTTTTTAATAATTGAAACATTTTTTTTAAACATATTTTAGTATTTGACTTCAAGTATTTACTTGTCATATTAATTTGCACTCAACAAAGACTGGCTTAGAAGACAATGGAATATGAAAAAAATAAAGAAATAAAAGGTTTATGGAATCCCTCAATTGCATAACGGGTAAAATCTAGTTGTCCTTCTCAAGATTATTGCTGTTCAATACTTTCTACCAACTATGAGGAGTTTTAGCAACAAATCATCAATAGAGTTTGAGGGGTTCCTAAATATTTCTATCTCTGCTGAAATGAGGCCTTGATGATCTGTATAACTTAAATAAAATGAAGTAAAAGTAAGTGAAGAACCACATACTTTTCAAAATAATTCTGTGGTCAAGACATTCAAAATTCAGTTTCAGTAGTTTTTTTATAGTCAATTGTAGATTTGTAATGGCCTGTGTGTATGTATATATACATACATATATACATATATATATATATTTCTATAAATATACATATATATTTAAATAAGGAGATTCAAGGCTATCATAATACAGATAATTTCAAAGCTCTATGAATGAATTCCTTAAATATAACTATTTCTGTCCATTTGCTTTCAAGATCTTTGCTTTCAACCTTGAGAAGAAGAGAAACAAAAATCTTGTAACAGTGTTTTCACCTATAAAACTTATGCAGAGTCAGAAGGCACTGCACAATTTTAAACAACCTTAGAAACTGTAGCATAGATATACTTCATCTCATAGCTGTTAGCTTTTGATTTAAGATTGCTTTATCTTGCCAGAAGAGTAAAAGGCACATGAATAATGATGAATGGACTATGATGTCATACAGAACTAATGGCCTTTCAACTGAAAAGTTTAATTAATATTGCACATAAACAATTTTACCTGTCACTGTAGTTCTGACCTTGCAGTTTTTTGATATAGGAAGATAACTTAAGAAATAGCAACACACAATCCAGAAGTAAGGATATTTTTATCCTTGACATGTGACAGAACAGCAATAAAGGTAATTGAAATATATGATGCATTTGGCATTGATGCAGATACTTAATTTTGATGGTGTAGGAGAATGACCGATGTGACATTTTGCTCATTTTCTTCAGCTGGAGCTTGTACAATTTCTCAAGAGTAAATGACCTTACAGTATTAGATAATACAGTCTTGACCCTAACTATCATGGTAGCTCAGAGTGTGAACATGCAGTCAGCAGAACAGCCCTACTGAAAGGGCTACAATTTATAGTGGGGCAAAATCAATTAAAAGTTTCAATGATAATGTCTGATGGCCTTGACACTCTACCTCAGTGTTCCCTCTGATGCTTCTCACACTTTCTGTTTCATCTTCTTCTGACATTTTCTTAAGCTGAGGTGCCACCAGCTTGTGTGAGGGACTCAGCTGTGCCCTGTGATGGGTCTCTTGGAGCCAACTAGAGACATCTGTGTGTGGCTCTTGGCAGCCTTGGCCCCTCCTCACAGAAGCCACCCCTCAGCTCCCGCTGCAAGTGCTTGGGCACATACTCTCAATTCATTGTTTTGAACAACTAAGCACATAATTAAAGGTTTACATTTACTTCTACCCAATGTCAGATCCAATAAGCAATCTCAGAGGACATCCACCTTATTAAGGCTTAAAGAAAGTATAGGGAAAATTGAGTGAAGATTCCTTTTATATATAGCATTCACCTGTGAGAAGCAGTAATGTAGAACAGAAAAGTTCAAAAAATTAATTTACAGCTTTTAATTAAAACTACAGATATTTTTACTTTCTGAAGTACATTAACTGAAAATCAATGCCATCTGATTTCAGTCTGAATTACTGAAGGAAAAATTTTTAAAAATCTCATTCCTCCATATTTGTTTTCACTGTATCTGTTTTAGCTCCACAAAGTAGACTTGTTTAATTTTTCTATTCACTGTGTTTTAGAAGTTTAGAATTTGGACTTTGGCTTCCTTGAATAACTTAAAAATTTAATGTAAAAGTAAATATGCATTTTAAAATTAGCATAATGAAGATAGAATAGAAAGAACATAATACCAGTATGTTATGCTTAGCAACAACTTAAATTACTATTGCATTTTTAAGGATCTTTTACTGTAAAACATGAGTTCTATGTGCTTCTTTTAAATTTTATCCTGAAAAAAAACCAAACCAAGCAACATTCAAATAATTAATTTAGTAATTCTTTTATCTGATTTAAAATAAGAAGAAAGTACAGAACTTACTCCTCAAAATTCATATTTTCCAGGTATTACAGTCTAATAAATATTTTTTGCATCAGAATGACTATAAACATAAGGTGAGACCACTAACAAACACTGGCAGCCACTGTTACTCTCTGTCAGAGTATGGGCTTTAGAATAACGTAAGTTACTCTATGTACACAATACAGAACTATCTTATTTTTTAACTCCTTTATCATCCATAATGAACAAGACTGCCTTTCTGGGGGCTTTGTTTTAGTAGAGATGGTTAATTTTACAGTTACAGCCCTTAATTGACACTTGACAATGGTTGCTTATAAAAACCATAAAATTTGTTGCTTTAGCTAGCAAGTATTTTTAACTGTGATGTTTTCCTTTAACATATTCTCAGGATTTGGACAAGGATTCTTGTGATGGGTTTTTTTTTTGTAAATCATGAAATCACTTTAAAGGAAGCTAGATGTGTTTTTGGGTGCTGTGTCTTTCTCTTGACCCATAACATGGATTTTACTTACATTAAGATGACTTTTGCAACGAAAAAGAATGGTGCCCAGTAATGAATTATGGTCACAGAAGCAATCTTATAAGTAGGAAGAACATTATATGAAATATTATTTTTGCATTTTAAAGACTCAGAAAGGTTCCTTGATCCAAGTGGTGGATTTTGTACACCTGTTTATACATAAAAATTACTTAGTAATAAAATAAAATAGTAAATGAAGTGAAGTAAGATAAAACAAATTCTTGGCCATTCGAGTTAAACTGTTTGCCAAGTTAAACTGCCTAAAAATGAATTGGGTCCTGAGCTTATCAGATAGCTTGTCTTTCTATTGTGTTATTGGGAAGAAATAGCTGATTAAGCCACTATGTATAAATTATGTCAAGACTTCTCTGTGACCACTACATTTGCTGGAAAGTTGTCACAGAAAAAGATTTCTGGTTCTTGCTGCTTTGTGTAACTACTTGTTTTATTTTCAATTCGATTCCTTAATACAAAGCACCAAACCAATGTCTAGTAATATTGTACTTAAACCTTATGTATTCTAAGCTGTTTTAAAGTGCCTACAGAACAAGCTTAAGAACCAATAGAAACAACAGATTTTAGGATCTATTTTGCTGTAGAAATAGCAAGTGCCCAAGGAAAAGGCCCTTCTTGCTTTAGCTATGTTATTCGCTTGATAATCTTCCCTCTCTCATCATTAAATTGTTCACCTGCCTAAATAAATGTAACTAATACCATTCAATATATCCAAGGGTGGTTCAGGCATCCACTTAAAGTTGACAGATGCAATACAGGCTACAGACATTTTTTTGGACCAGTAAGTGGTGCCAGGTTAAATAAGCTAGCAGAAATTTCTAGAAGTAGAATATCTTTTGGCAAATAGAAACTAGTAAGTGGTACTTATATTTGGGAAAACCAATCCAGCCAAAAGTGCAATTGTGAGTTCAAACTTGTGTTTATTGAAGTGAAAGAGTTGGGGGAAGAGAAGATAGGAAGAACAAAACAGAACAAAACCACTGGACTTCTAAGCTGTTTTTCTCCATGTCTAGAGCACTTATTTGTGTATCTATACTAGTGTGGTTTACCTGATATTGCTTTAATTATGAAGTATTTCCCAGTGAACATGAATTAATGAATGATAATGGAAACACAAAAGTCTCTGGTTCTGGAGCAGTACTCTACCATTAGGGTGTACAGAAGCTTGACCATGTTCTAACTTTTTCATATGTTCCTAAGAAGTATATATTTATTCTGTTGAAAGGAAAATGTCTTTCAAGAAGAGAGAGAAGACATAGGTGATGGAAGTAGAAGGCAAAAGCTCAGAATGTCAGCACTGAAATGCTCTAGATATTTTGCAACTAGTCCAGTTTGTTGAAGACAAACATTAGCAGAAAAAAAAATTGGGTGTCTCATGGATTTTTAGTATCTTTTATATTAGTGGGTTTAATATTCAGTATTTTAAAAATGTAGGCATACAAAAGACAAAGTTTATGATTTTAACTTACCAAGCCCAAACCAAAGACATTTCTGATGTCATATTCGAAACATTAACCTTCAGATGAGAAAGTAAAATCAGCATAGAATTTCACACAGTTACTCTTTTTCAGGCTTACAAAACACTTGTTATCAACTGACTCATTAAATGTCTTGAGCCATATATGACCTGCTCTTCCTAGTGTGCTACCTCTGACATAATTATAATTTCCATTACATTTTACTTACAGTTGTATTTTCTTATAGTCTTGTTTTGAATGTTATTTTATATTCATAGTTCTCTAATATTTTTCTCTTAATCTTCCCATTTTCTACTACATCACATACTTATACTACCTCTTTTTTCTCCAACTCCTTTAGTAAATACCTTAGTTTTCTTTTATTTATGTTTTTCTTGGATCAGGAAGCCTGCTAGGACAGTGGAAGAAAACTTCAGAGCTGTAATTTTTTGTAATGTCTGTTTGCTTGAGCTTGCTATACCACAAACACCTTACTCTAATTGTACCAGATAAATCACTGGGAAAAGGCTGCTCTGGTTCTTAGATTTTTTATCAGCTAAGGTGTCCCCTTTGGTGTTTTAATTTAACGAAAGAAGTTAATTGATGCAGAAATAGCTTGACAAGTTACAGGCAGCACTATTATTTGGAGAGTCTAAGACAGGCTGAAAGATGATTCCTCTAACTTCTGAGTCTAATGTGAACTTGCTTATAAACCTGGATCTGCTGAAATAGAATACAGTCATCACTTTCTTCTAGTGTTCATTATTTTGTTTTGAGTCTTCATTATTTCCTTTTGTGTCCTCTTGAGGCCCTCCAGAAGTGCAAGTCTCTAAATTACAGTTCCATCACATTGTGATGCATGTTTGCAGAAACTTCTGCTAGCACAGTAGCAGACTTAAGTCAACAGAGGTCTGTAACACTGTAGAGATATTCCTATCTGAACTGCTTTATGGTATTAGCAGGCAAAATCTAAGCAAATGCTTACATTTATTTGAGAAAAAATGGTTTTACAGTATGAAACGCGTTTATATTGTTAGTCCTTTACTGTTCTTTGTCTACCTGCAAAAGGACCATTACAGAAGTTGGGTTTGATCTTCCTTGTGGATTCCTTCCAACTCACGATATTTTATGATCCCCCACTTTATCTCTGTTCTTTTTGTTTTTTGAATGACATGATCAGCCACTACCTTTTTCATCTAGTCTTTTAGGAATCCTGTAGTTCTCACCCATCTGTCTACATATGTCTATAATTATCACACAATCAAATCTGCTTTTCAATGCAGTTTGTCTGACACTTTTAAAATGAAATTATAGACTATGGGAAACTGAAAAAAATACCAGTGCAGTTAAAAATCTTCCCCTGCTCTGTCAGAACTGAAAAAAAATCACATATTTTTCTGTAGTAGAAAAACTGCATTTCTTCAATCAGGATGTTCAAGCTCATTAAACCTAAATTTATTGTATGCTCAAATAAACTACGTCTAGTGCATAATTACGGAGGTATGTATAAGACAGTATAAGTAAGACCTGTTTTGCCTTCCACGCATCCGTTTTTCTGCCTATTTAAAATATTATTTGAAGAAAAATGTCATCCTGTGAAAGATGGGAACACATTCAAAAAGTATACAACAACAAAGTGAAAGAGAGAAGAACTGTATGACTCCTTCTTAGTTCTGTAAATTAACATCTCATTTGTAGGAAAGGAAAAGATCCACTGCAATCTTCAGGGGTTTAAGTAAAATATTTCTGTATTTTCCAAAAACTATAAATACGTTCACCATTATTTTTTCAAAAAGCAATTATTTTAGTGTTTCTAATTTCTTTATACTTTTTTGATATATCAACATTAATACAAATAATGTACCTATAATCACATACAAACATATTAAATATGGTAATTTTGTAAATATTTTCTTTACTGCAAGTCATCTGCACTGAAATAGTCAGTATATTAGAGGTTATTCTGGCATTCAAGAAATGCTTCTACTGAATTCCTTTTGCTTTTCACAGAAAGAATTAAGGGAGATTTTGACTACAGAGAAATTACAAAAATATTATTCTGTAGATTAGTGCTTGGAGAACTTTTGTATAAGTGTTCAGACCTTGTGGCAAGATCTCTTCTCTGCTTTATTTATTATTAAGAAGCATTCAAGAAGGTTTTTTTTGCACTTGAGAATCAGGTTCTTTCTTTAAAGGCCCCAGTAGAATCCAAAGGCTTCCACTAGCAATTCCTGAAAAAAATTAAATGTTTACTTGGGAGGAGAAGAGATCATAACTTCATGAAAATAATCTTTCAGAATCCTACATAAATTAGTATTTTTCTGATAATTAAGATCATTTGCATGATTAAAATATTTGAATTAACCTTGTATATTTGTGTCATAATTCATAGAAGATTTTCAAGCTTTTTCATAACTTAGCAATTGGTATCACAGTACAACAGGTTTTTTCTTTGTTTGGTTTTGGCTTTCATTTGGGATTTTAGCTGCTGTTTGTTACTGTGTGTTCGTGTATCTTTTCATCAGTCTATGAAAAGATACACATTGCTGTCTTAAAATAAATTTTATTATTAGTTGCATACTGTGCAAGCTAGTGGAGTGATAACACTGATGTTGGGAACACTGCTGTAAAGTAAATGCTACTGACTGCAGCATATTCATCTTTCAGATGCAAACACAGCTCTAGCATCTCCTTTTGAATTTAAAAATGTAGTTTCATCATTCATCCAAAATAATTTAAAAAGCAGTAGCCACATTTTAGGACATTTGGAAACATGACTTCAATTTACAAGTGCCTTGCAAATTATGCTGTTTTCTTGAGTAAAAGGATGAAAAGATTAAAAACATAAAAAGTAAGTTCTTCTGTAGCACTGAACCAAGTAAGTTTTCCCTATCTCTGGGCCATTGTAGGAATAGGTGATACTACAACCTTCCTTCACTGATGTTGACAGTCATATTTTTATAAAATAAAAATATATTAATGCCTTTAAAGAAAAAAGTCTTCATAATTTCAAGATGACCTTTATCATAATTATTTACATCTCATTTTAGTAAATGAGCTATGTGGATGGCTTGGACATCATGTTATTACATGTTTTGAATTCACAGCACAAAATATAATGATGTTTCAGTAGCTTGAAAATAATATTATAATGGAAATAAATATATATTGCTTACTACTGATAATGGCTGTTCAAAGCAGTTAATAAAAAATCTAAAGTAATTTGGTTTCTTACTTACGTGTTAAACCCTGATAAGTACTTCCAAAATATCTATTTTGTCAGAATTTCTTACCCACATTGCAATAAGACAAAATAAGTAGTACTTCTAAACATAATTACAAATTAAAAGCAAGTAAATATTCTCTTAAGCAGGTACATTCTTAAGGCAATTCACAGCCTATTACTATATAGATTACTGGTTAATAAATGAAGTAATGAAATTGAGGTCAAAGTTAAAATTAAATCAATACATTTGAACTTCAAGTAAACATAATAATTAATTAGACCTATTTAGACCTAGGAAGATCATAGGACAACATAATTAAAGTGTGTAAGCATCAATATTGGTATAAATAAGATCAAAAAAGGCAAAAGGAAATTATTCAAGTGAGCAGCAATTACATGATAGCTTGGATTCAGAAAACCTTCCCTTATGAGTGTTAGGTCAAAAATTTACTCCTAAATCTCATTGCTATGTCGTTTGTTGGTAATTTTTCATCCTCCTCCACAAAATCATATACCTTTTCTGTGAGCTTAATTAAAACGCAGTTCAATTAGGAGGAAGGCCACTTCGTGAGAATTTTGGCTTCACTTTTTAAAGTACACATTAAAATCACTATTTATTAAGTACATTGCTGAAAGGGAGGGTGGGGGGAGGGAAGGAAAAAAATCCTTTTCAATAAATAAAAGTACAATCATAATTTATCCTGCATTGGAAGGAATGCACAAGGATTCAGTCTAATTCCTGCCTTCACACTGTGCAACCTGAAAGTTAAGTCCAAATGCTTCTTGAATGCTTACAGCCTTGACCACTTCCTTGGGGAGCTTTCCAGTGCTTGACCACCCTCTCAGTGAAGAACTTTTTCCTAAATTCCGATCTGAACTTCCTCTGACACAGCTTTTAGCCACTCTCTTGCATCCTATTATTAGCCCGCAGAGAGAAGTGGTCAGTGTCTCCCTATATTGGTCTGTCTCATGAGAAAATTGTAGACAGCAATGAGCTCACCCCTCAGCCTCCCCTTGTCTAAGATGAACAAAGCTTATATCCTCAGCCGCTCCCCATAAGTTCTGCCTGACAGTCCTTTCACCATCTTTGCTGCCATTCTTTGCACACATTTTGGGAGTGATCAGCAAGATGATCTTTGTCAAAATTTTTCATTTGCAATTTTTTCAAAGCAGAAGAAAGAGAAATTCCCAAAGAAAACCAATGTTTTTAATGTATCTTTTTAATATGTGGAGGTAGAAATGGTATATTGTGCAGGTATAGCATATGCTTCTATGGAACTTCCAGTTTATTGTTTAGCAGTAAGAGAAATTGAATTTCCCACTTAATGCCACCAGTGCACACTGGAGGCCAGCTAACTTGAACAAATAGCTTTGCAGAGAAGGACCTTGAGGTTCTGGGCCATAAGCCAGCAAAACACTCTCACGGAAAGGAAAGCAACAGCATGATGTGCTCTTAGGAAATGTTGGCAGCAGGCTCAGCACTGATGAGACTGTATCTGGAGTGCCATATTTTCAGACCTTAGTCTGAAGACTATCAGGACTGTCCTAGGTAAATTGAAGGTAACTAAAACTTTGTTGGGAGAGAGGACAAGTGCAATCTGTGAGCTATAAACATTACCCTTCTTATATATCTTACAGCGTCTAAATAGTCTCACCACCAAAGTTGTGTAGACTGTGGGAACACCTGCTTCAGACAATCTATAGAATGATAAAAGGAAAAAATTATCACAGGATATAAGTTTGTGACTGTTGCCTAGCACATACTGTTCATCAGATTTAGGGAAAAAAAAAAAAAGACAACAACAAACCAAACTTGGCTTCCTGTGAAGCTCAGACTAGATTCTGTCTTTATGCTCTTCATTGCTATGATAAAAAACTAAAAATAAATTCAGAGTATTTTTTTTCTTAAGAGCTGACAGAAATAAGCAGTAATGTATGTTTAAAGGACCTTTAATATTAATAAACTCTCATAGAACTGAAACTCATAAGCATATGTTTTTGTGTATCAGATTCTGGTTTTGTTTCTGTTGTTTTGTTATAGTGCTTCCAAAGCTAAAAATGTTTGAATATTTCTCCTAATTCTTCATGCTTAGGAATTCTTTATTAAGCCCATTTCTTTTCTTTTGAACTGCTTGTTATTCTTTGAAGTTATGTCTCCTCAGGCTCCTCAATATTTTCTATTGACTCTTCTCAGTTTAATTTAATTACTTTTTCTTTTTCTGAGACTTTGCAGAAATGGAAAGTATACAGGCTGTACTGAATTGTATTTCTTGCTTGACCTTTAAATCTTAAAAGATGAGCAAAAAATATCTTGAAATAGATTCAAACTTTGGATCCATGATTTTCTTTGAATCCCACTGAAAATGTGTATTCTTTTTGAAGTAGGGTTGCATACACTCACTATTAGTAAAATCAATAGCAAACTGCAGGTTTATTCATAATATAATACAAAAAAAAATGAGAATACTTTTAGTTGTATATGAGCCCTGCATGCAGAACAAAATGAAGTGGGGATAGGGGCAGGGCAGTGCTTAAAAAAATCACTTAGAGTTAATACATGAATTTTAGAATGGGTGTTTTTTCACAAAAGTAGTACATCCACCAAAATATGTTTTAAGATTTGGTTTTATTTCTTTTTACCGTACTATAACTTTATTGGTAAGAAATGAAATCAATTTCTCCATGTCAAGTCTGTTTTACCTGTGACAGAAATTGGTAAGTGATCTCTCCCTGTCTTTATCTTAACCCCTAAGCATTTTGTTACATGTGTTTTCTCCTCAGGTGAGGAGGGAACTGATAGAGTGGTTTTTGTGGGCACCCAGCATCCAGCCAGGGTAAACAGACCACAACTTCTAATAGACAGACCATTCCTGCCACTCTCATGCAGACATTTAAGGACACTAGGACATCTCAAACATTTTCTTATACTTGGGTTTGATAAATTAATAACTCCCCAAATTATTCTATTGCTAATTTTTTTCTGTGGCTGTATTTGAACTCTGAGCAGCAGATTATTCTCGTGGAAGAAAGAAAGCGTACTAACAATTTATATTCACATTGCTCTTGCTTACCTAGCTTCATAGGTAAAGAACATTGACACATCAGGCTGCACCAGAGCAGAGCGGGACAATCCCCTGCCTTGTCTGGCTGGTGATGCTTTGCCTGATGTCCCCCATGACACAGTTGGCCCTTCTGGCTTCCAGGGCACTGCTGATTCATTCTACTTGCAATCGACCAGGACCCCTAGCTCCCTTTCCATGGCACTGCATTCCAGCATCTCATTCCTCAGTCCATATATACATTTGGGTTTCCCCATCCCAGGTGCAGAATTTGGCACTTTCCATTGTTGAATTTCATATATTGGTAATTACCCAGTCCTCTAATTTGTTGAGATGTCTCTACAGAGCCCTCCTGCTGTGAGAGACTGAAATTGTTAACGGCTTAAAAAAGTCAAAATCAATGAAAGATTTTTGTCTGCTGTAGTAAACTGCAAAGAAGCAACTGCTTGATAACTTTAAAAAGAAGTTGCAAAAACGCTTAAATAATAGCCTGTTTTACTTGCAGTTTTTGATATGCCTTGTGATGGTTAAAGATGAGTAGGGCAATCAAGGCTAAAGGAGGATAACAGTGTCTACTAATTCACTGAGGCAAGCTACCTGTAAACAGCAGGGAGCAAGACTATTTACAGCTAGAGAACCATATCAGCAATACCATATAAGATTGAGATTACTTACATACTGATATCAGAAACACCAAATGTAGGTGTACAGATTTTTATGCTTTGATATTAATAAATGCCTTAATTCTTTTTTTCCCCCCTAATGTTGTGTACGTGTTTATAAGAATGTACATGACATACATGTCAGTGTGAATATGTAGATACCTGTCCTGTCACGTAGTTTATATTATAATCCAGACACTCAATGAATCCCTGTGAAATATTATCTTTTCCTGTACAAATTCCCTTTCATTCATTCCAGTTCCTTAAGTGTGTGAAAATGCCTTTCATGACACTATTCTGTGCTGGCTCCCATCCTGACAGGTACTTTTTGCTTTTCTTGTAGAATATAACTTTAGATATATGTGGAATCACAACACAGTTCACTGCACTAGTGGCTGAAAAATGTTTCTTCTTTCTCTCCTTCCCTGCTAAATATATATATATACACAAATTACAGCATATAGTGTTTTGTTTTTCATACTATAATTTCACATGATAGTTGACTTCAAGTAATGTGTAATAATTATATTTCCCTAACAATTAAAACACAATAGACCCTTTTTATATCTGGCAGTGACCACTAAATTCAACAAAAACTTTGGAAATGCTTTATAAAGCTTTCATCATTCTCAGTTTCGAAAACTTATAGCTCCATATTAATATTTTCACTATATTAAAAAAAAAAAGGATGTTTGTCACCTATATTTTTTATTTTTGAAATGCAATGTACTTCAGAAATGAAAAGAGCAATGTGGAAATATTTCTGTGAAAATGTATATCATCATGGTTACAGTGTGTTTCTGAGTAGGCACACAGTAGCATGAAAGTATTCAGGCGATCTGCTTGCTTTAACAGCCAATGCTTCAGGAACATTTGGACAACTCTTTCTAGCTAACACTTTATTCTCATTTCTAGGCTGGTATAAAATGCAAGTGTCGTGGTTTTACCACTAGGAAGCGTGGTAGTGACAAGAGAGGTGCGAGAGAAGCCACACACACCCAAAAAAGAAAACACAAAAGTAACAAGGTTTATTTCACACACACAGAAAACTGACAATAAAGCGCAAAGACAGAAAAATCAAGCTGTCCCAGCCCCCGTGTCTGGATGGGAAAAGCTCTAGGATAGCGCCGGGATTTCTGTCAGGGCTCCTGAAGAGGCTCCAGGATAATTAGAAAAAGACCGCGACCTCAGCTCTTCCAGGTCCCGCGGCTGACCAGGAGAACTCTAGGGTAGTGCCAAGCCTCCGCCGGGCTCCTGGAAAGGCACTGAGACAATTAGAAAAACTGCGAACGCCCACCCCCTTTTCCCCGGGAAGGAATACGACTGCTGATGGAAAGATGTGATCTTCAATCCGTGCCACTGCCGCTGGAGTAACCAGTCGGCCCGTGTGCGGGGACAGGGCTCAGCGTGGAGGTGTGTAGAAATGTGACCCCAAAACAGTCCACCCCCAGGAATACCACACTGTGCTGATGGAAAGATGTGGTCTTTAATTTGTGCCGCAGCCACTGAAGTCACTAATCAGCCCACGTGCGGGGGCCAAACTCAGCGCGGAGACGAGCAGAGATGTTGCCTCGGCTGGCTCCAGCATAGAAAGGGGAAGATGGCGGCCCCGCTTGCCTTTTTATAGGGGACCAGTTTTTGCGCATGTGCAGCCGCCCCCTGGGCGACCTCCCCTCTCGGATTGAATGGTCAGCGCCTGGGACCTGCCCCCAGCAAGGCCCCACGCACACGCGCAGAGTGCTAAGCCGGGCCAGAAGTGCAGGTCCCCCGTGGCCCCGCCTGGTGTCCCGGGGGGTCCCGGTACTTCCTCCGGGCCACCCTGACCCGTGCTGACCTGACCACACGCGCCGGGCCAGCCACATGGTGGCCCCCACGCCAAGCCGGCTGCGTGGCAGCCCCTGTGCCGAGCTGGCTATGTGGCGTCCCCACTCCGCCCGCCCCAGCCTGCACCCGCGGGCGGGCACCAGGGGGGTGGAGGGGAGGCGGGGATCCGCTGCCCCCTCGGCCCCGGTGAGACCTGCCGCCGGCCAGCTGGGCCCCCCGCGGCGCCGGGCCAGCTGGGCAGACAGCCCCCCCCACCCTCCCCCATGCCAGGAGGGGGGTGGGGGGGGAAAACGCTTTTAGCTTCAACCCGCAACAGCAAGGAAGTCTGCTACTCAGAATGGTCACAGCTCGAAATGACCACAGGAAAGCTTGAATAGGGTACTTGGAGGCTTGGTTCAGGCACTACATGCAACTTCTAGACTGTGCTCTGCTGTTTGGTGATCTTTGAGTCTCCAAGTTATACACTATGCTATGAAGCTCTCAATACTCCCAAGAATCAATTATTTTGCAATTTGGAATATTATCTATGATCCCATCTGATTATTGCATTTTGTGACTCAGAATTTTGAGACTCAAAATTCCCATTAGTCTATCTCTGTTGAGAACAAAGATGATTGTTCATCCATTTAAAACATGCCCATACCTTTGTTTACTTTAATTCATTCAATTTTTTTTTTTTTTTTTAGTATATGGTATTTTCTTCTGAAAATGTTTTTTTTTTCTTCAAGTCATTTTCAATTTGTATGTTGCCTTTGATTTCGCATGCTAGAATACTAAATGTCTGTGATGTATCTTTATAGATCTGAAAATCGGCTCATTGTAAACTTAAAACACTTTTTCAACATACACACATACATCCTCACCATGGAGTTAATGTATTTGAAGTAGTCAGTGTTTGCATCCTCCAAGCATACATTTAAATAAGATGGACGCACTGTTCAAGTCTTTGCAAGGCAAAGAACACTTTTCTATTTATTAGGATTGAGTAAAACTAGTTGAGAGAGAATGTGAATATATGTGGACTGCCTTGGAGCTGTCTTCTTTCAAGTGATTTTCTCAAGTGAATTTGCTAGGAAAATAATTGTGTCTGAATATCTACAACTCTCTGGTTATCTTTTAAATCAAATACCTTTATTCCTTATTTGAAAATGCTGTCTAAGAACATTAGTATACCATAAAAAACACCTTGAAGTATGTAGATTAAAAGAAAGATCACCTTCTTATGTTTAGGAGTTTGTCATCTTATTTTAGACTTAATTCAGATGAGCCTATGAAAATCTAATTCAAAGCTAAAATTTAAACTTCCAAGTACTACCATAATTATAATGTAAAACTTTAATGTTTAGCAATACTTTTGGCTGAATTGAAGAATTCAAATTTACTATCACACTGGTTCTCAAGAAAAATTGTTGAAGTGGCATATGAGCTCATTATTTTAAAGAGAAAGTATTCATATGTAACTGATAATGAAAGCTAATACAAGTCTTCAAATGATAAATCACAGTGCTTTTTTTTTTTTTACAAGTAAAGTCAATGCTGATTTAACAATTACTATGCAGCTTTATGAATTTAAAATAAATTGCTTTCGAATAATATAACATTTTCAATAAAATATAGCCATAGACATAAAAATCTATCTTGAAGGGTAACAGTTTTGCTCATATCTTGATGGTTGCTTATACAAGCTCAGTGGATTCTACTAGCTCTGTATCTGAAAAAATCATGTTCATATATTCATGTTAGCATTTACTCTACTCAGTTCCCAAAGGAATAATTAATATCTCGACTTAGATAATCTTTGGCAGATGAAATCCTGTTTTTCACATGCCTTTTAAGCTATTGCCTTGTGCAAGTGTTAGAGGAGCAAAAGGTTCATCAGGTTCAATGTCTAGCACATGTGACTGATGCCCAAGGGACTTGAAAGATACGTTGGGGAAGCTTGCTCTCACTCACTGGCTACACACTTCCAAAATGTTAATGGAAGCTCATTAAGCATACTACACAGGATGCGTGAGTTCTTACTTATGGCCTCTCCTACATGAAATTGCCGACATAGATTTGTTACTCTTTGAAACATCAAGTGATTTTAAAGCCATGGAGTCATTAGTGTTGTAATATCAGTACATTACCAGAGAAACTGCTCTAATGAAGTATCTACTTTGGTATTTTTAATTATGCGTTCTGAATTATATCAGAAATACACTATCTACCTTCTATTTTACGTATTCAAAAGAATGAAGCAAATTGCTCACTGTTAATCATTTCTAAAAAGTTGAGAGTGAATTTAAAAAAAAAATAAATTCTTGACAATTTCTCATTGCCAAGATTCTTATTATTCTTATTATTTAGTCACAGAAGTTTTGGCTAACAACAGATTAAATGTTCCCTGATGTCTCAGTATTCCTATTTTATATGAAAAAAGTTACATTCAAACTTCTTGAATAACATCCAGAGTAAAATTCAAAGGCAATGTGCACCTCTACTGACATTTTTTATCTCTTCAACACATGAATCTATTCAGGTTAAAGCACTTTTATTATTTTTGTGGTTTTATTTAGAGCTGTTACCAAAGACAAGTAGAATAATTTTTAGCATTTTAAAGTATCTTCCTTAAACAACGAATAAATGTGAGAATTTTCTGCCTCAAAATTTGAGAAAAAATTATAAGAAACTTAAAACTGAAAATTTAAGGGGCTTGTATCTGAAACTTTTAAAAAGCTTTACCTTGCAGCTGTCACCATGTATTTCAGATAAATAAGCAGTTATATAAATAAGCATACAGATAAACTCAAAAGAATGTTTGCCAAATAAAAAAGAAAACTACTTGAATTTCAGGAACATTTCAGATAGATGTAAAACAGATCCATTTTTTTTCATTTTTTAAAATAAAATTTAAATACTTGGTACAAAGGTGTCAAACGCTTTTATAGAGTAGGAAGATCATAATTTAAGCTGTCAGAGGGTGACATTATTTTGAGAGGCTTCAGCAGCAGGGGGTTGGAAACAGTTTAATATAAGAGTATCTGCAATTAATAGAGTTGCATCTAGCTGGAGGGTTAATTTATTGTGCTACTGTTGTCTTTCTATTTCTTTAATGTACCACCATCCTCCTCTCCGAGTTTAGAAAAATCTTTTCATGAAGACTGTGTCATCAATAATATAAATCGGCATTAATAGTTTACAGCACTAAAAGGTATTCCTTTTTATTTTATTTTCCAATTATTAATGAATTTGTCTTTCAGGTAAAGGAGGTTTAGCTTACTCTCAGGACTGTGCATTTGGCAATAAATGAAGACCATTTTCACCATATTTCTGATGATGTAAAGTATTTTTTTTTAAATATATGAACATTGAGAGTTTGTCTCTCAAAGAAACCAAAAGCCCTTATTTTCCTTTGAAGAGGTGTTCAGTTTTCTATAGACAAGAAGACTGTTTTGCACTGCACAGCTAATAAGATTTTAATCAAATTAATCAGACTTACAGAGAAACAAAGGAAAAATCTCAGTGGAGTTTTCAGTTCAAAGATTGTGCCAGTTAAAATTCTTATATCAGGGCTTTTTTTAAAAAAATAAAATATAAATTAGGTTCCCCAAGTGTCTCAAGCATATTAATGTCCTTCATATTCCTTACTAAGTAGAGGTTCATGAGGATAATGAAGTCAGGTGAGTAGCTCTGCAAGAATAAATATCTGAGAACTTAGATTTTTGAAAAAAATGCTTTAATGCTCATTCTACACTATATTTGCATGTACTCCAAAAAGTTCCTTTAACATGGTACCATTGATGTAGTTCCCTTGTGTTAAAAGAGGATGTACAAGAGTAGATGTCTGAGTAGTGCTGTTTTTCCTGCACATGTCCTGAGCCTCATCTCATTCCTAAAGCCCATACCAGAATTTTCCTCCTGACAAGATACTTTCTGTTTTCAATGAACACATAGTTAATGATGAAGATCTGACAGCTTTCAGGCACAACATATGGAATGGATCACAACAGTACAACATGTGCATCCTGAGCACAGAAGACAATCCCAATGTAGAAATTAGACATTAAACTCAGTATTACAGCATTTTCTAGTCCTCTTCTTAGGGCTTATACAAGGAACTCATTCAATCTTCCTGCTGTTAGAATGAACCTCAGCATTCTTATATTGCTTCTTGTCTTCTGCATCTTATCATTTTTAAGAAGTAACAGAATAAAAACTACAGTAATTTTTTTTTCTTCACTTAATTATATTGACCATGGTTAGGATCTAGATCTGTGAAAGATCTTGGAAAGAATGCACTACGGAACAAGGGAAAATACATTAAGTAAGATGAGAGATAAATAATAATTTGAAGAATAGGGTTTAATTTTTTTTTAACGGCTTCACCAGACAGTAAGACTACTTGCTATTTTACTGGGACACATTTAAACAGGTTCTTTTTTTGAGTAACAGTTCAGTTAACTGATTCTTTTGTTCACTTGCATGAATAAAACCGGAATTTCAGAAACTCAAGATCTGATAATCTTGAGCTCATTGTTCCATAGACCTCAATCACTGATAACTGGGTTGAAAAAAACAACACAAAGGAATGACTGCCAGTGAGATAATGTAATTAATAATAATAATAACAATAACAACAACAACAACAACAACAACAATAATAACAACAACAACAATAACAACAACAACAACAACAGCAACAAGTAATATCTTTCTAGGAAATTATATGAAGTTCATATATGAAAAGATCTACCAAAATTACTTATTTCCAAATGTTTATCTTTGGATGAAGACAATTCAGAAGCAAATGAGACAGAAGGAAAGAAGAAAAATACGAAAGTTGGTAAAATGGGATGGAGAAAATGCTTTTACAAAGTAAGAAAAAGTGCTTGATGTTGAAACAAATATCATAAACAGGCATAGTCATCTTATAATTTTGGGATTGCATACATTTAATCACACAAAGGCTGTTAGTCTGCTTTTACAGTCATAAGACTTTCTGTTAAAAAAAAAAAAAATCAGGACATGTCTGAGTAATACGGAATAAATAATTTCCAAAATCTTGGTGGTCCCAGTGAGATCGTTTTGTTTCTCAGCCTTCAATGAAGACTTTTTTAACACTTTACTAGAAAGGCCAGATGACTTCATATTGCAGGGCCTTTCTGCTTATGCTTCTTTACTGCTCTGCCAGACAGCAACAAGGATCAAAACATCTTTTCGATGCAAGTGACAATCAGACAAATGAAAATACGCTTATATCCATTATATCTGAATGAAATATGACAAGTGCTATCATCCTACCATAATTTTGTTTCCTTCTTTTTTTGTGGGTTAGGAAAGCATTTTGTAGGGATTAAAAGAGCAAGTCTGTTATTTTGTGTTTCATTTTATGCAGTGCTGGTTAGTAACGCAGACAGAGAAAATCTCAAGGAGATCAAAAGCACTGCTAAAAATATCTTTTAAGGTCAAATATATATTTAAGGTATCTATAGCAAGAAACTAATTTACTTCTATATACTATATTCCATGTACTGTGTTCTGTGTTTTATGAAGTCTCTACGTAACCCAAATGCTTAGGTAAGGTTGATTCTCATGTGCTTTTTTACCAGCACTGCTAGTGTTTTGAGGTTTCTGTTTCCCCCCTCCCCCTCCCCCCAATCTCAGATAGAGAAGACTTAGTTTTCTCTTTAGTTTTGAAAGCTTCAGCATTCAAAACTAGATAATCAAGTTTAAAGTGTTTTGATTTGGTAATTTTTTTTGTTTTTGTTTAATTGCAGTACTCTTCAACAAATTTCAATCACCTTCTTGCAGTTTCTATCAAAAAATTCAATGTCCATATCTCAATGTGCATGTAACTCCTGTTTGTAAGGAAGCACAAATTAAATGTTCCTCCCATAAATACTGTAGTCATTAGTACAGCAGCAGTGATTAGTAAAATACAAGCCTTTTTCAATAGTTTAAAGAAGCAGGTTATGTTTATGGATACATAAACAATTATTAGATCCATAAATCAAGATTTTTAATGATTTCATATATGACTAATTCTTCTAAAGTATTGTATTTAAAATTCTGTGTCTTTCAGTAGGGAGAGTTCTTGTCTTAGTATTTACAAAATACCACCACCAGCAGTAATAAATTATATCCAATCACAAACTTGCTAATTATATTTTTCAACACCGTTTGTTTAAATAAAAAGATTTAAGAATAACCTTTTGTAATACTTTCATAAAGCTGAAGAATACACTTTCTGTAAAAAAAACTGGTTTTCAGTTTTTAAAAATGGAAAGCTTTTAAAAAAGCTTTTTAAAAACTGCAAAAGCTTAAAATGTTGTGGCTTTAGTAGCCTTTTGATTAAGAATGATACCCAAATGATTAAGAAATTTAAGTCTTTTGTACAAGAAATCGCATTTCTGTCTTTGTGAACTGAATCGAATGGATTATAATTACATTCAAGATTTTAAATTCTTGATTTATCTGCAAATATATTTATACTTGAATGAGAATTTTTGCAAATTATCAATAAAAGTACTATTTTATTCTCGTAGCTTTGGTCCATATTGGTAATATTAATACTTTTTAAATTATAGGATAAATTATTTTCAAAGTGAGGTATTTTTCATAAATATGATCTTTTGATAGAAATACTTATATTTATATATATTTCTGAAGAAAACTTGTATTGTTAGCTGTTATTTTTTTCAAAAATTTGCAGATTGTATAAACAAACTTTGTATTATTTAGTAGTTCTTACTGAAAGTTAAAATTTTGACCAATTGACTATATAATTCTGGCTTATATAGTACCATAACATCAAAACATTGCAAACAGTTATTTGTATGCTGTCTGTTACATAAAATAATCTTTGTTTAAGCTTCACTGCCTCCTAACAGCATTCAACAGCAAGGGGAGCTCTAAGACAGGTTGGAGAACACTGAGAATTTCTTGAGAGAAGATTAGAAATACTGACAGGAAAAGATAGAGTTTGGAGAAAAGATTTGGAACGGGGGAGGGACATAGCTGTTATTCACTATAAGTGAAGCAGCCAGAGGTGTTTACAAAGCACATGAAAAAGATGAAAAAAGTGTAGGAGATTATGAGAAGCAGACGAGTGACTAAATAGAAATGATCCAAGCACTTTTAAAAAATCAAGTTCGCATCTCGAGCGAGATGTGCCAATAGCTAAGAAAACCTCCTAGAAATGATGTGTGTAGAGAGTCGTTTAAATAAATAATAAATCAGATGTAGATTGATCTACCCAAGTTACAGTAGCACCTATGGAATGCATATATAATTTACATTCAAGTCAGTCTGAGAAAAAGGCTGTATGACGGTATCCAAGTTATCAAGTTGTATTTTTACTGCAAGGCATGAAGATCATAATAAGTAATGTCTGCACAAAAATGGTCTTGAACATTTTCACAGCATTCTTTGTATCAAGTTCAAGATGGTAACTTCTGACCCAAAACAAGAAAATTCTGTGATCCATCAAGAAAGAGATTTGTAATAACCTATTAATTATCATTGTCATCAGGGTTCAGATTGAAAGATTTTAAGAATGCTTTCTGTTCTTTAGATATGTATCTATTATATAGGTAAATGAATAGTAGAGCAATGTGAAATATTGATTATAATAATTATTTGACATATACTGGTTTTGAATTTATTTTGCTCATCCAGCAGAAGAAGCTTTATTTCCAGACACTGTAACCTGTATTGTGGGATGTAGAAAGTATATCTTTCCTGATCAAAGGTGGCTTTGTTCAAAAAGACCACAAACTTGTGCATATGAGAAATATGTAAAGAGAATAATTTGTTATATGACTGTATTGGTAAACAAGAATTCTTATTGCAACATATTACTTTATAAATACTCTGGATGCAGGAGGAAATTTTTTAAGGCAAGCAAGACAATGGATAGCTACATCAGAAACAGAAAGGAATATATAGCTCTATCCTGTCTCAGTACTTGAATCATCAATTAATCCTGATGATGGACACTTACACTGTAGACTGACTTTTTTACTTTTTTAACCCTAAACATACTGAATTGAAAACCTGAGTCCTTTTCATAAAGATTGGCAAAATTATCAGAGATAGAGAAACCAATTGACATACAGAACACACGTTGTAAGAATGTGGTACTCTGAAATGGCTTAGTACACTTTGCCTCAGACCTTTTCTATAACACTTGTACTAAACTCAGATTAAAAGGAAGCCTTTTTTCTCACTCAGACTTCATAGCCCAAGCTCAACAGACCAAGATCTTTACATTTGCTTTATGTTGTACTAATTCACATTAAGCTATTTATTAAAAGTCATGTGGAATGGATCATATCACATCATTGATCTTAAATAACTCTGAGATTAGCTCAGTTGGCTAGTGCATGGTCTTAATAACACCAAAGTTGTGGGTTTGATCACTGTAAGGGCCATTTATTTAAGAGCTGGACTCAATGATCCTTATGGGTCCCTTCCAAGTCAGGATATTCTGTGAAATCTGTGAAAGAGAACAGTCCATTGAATAAAGAGAGGTGTTCTGATAGACTAAATTAATGCGAGTTATTAAGTATTTTTCCAGTATATTTGGTAGTCCTCCCTTCAGAGGTCTATCAGATCATGAATTCAGTGATTTTTTTTCAGCCCAAATGTATATTATTAAAATACTTCCTAACCTTGCCCCTGCAGCTAAAAAGATTATGATAAATACTAAAATTAGTTGAGCATACTATATGCTAATGACCAGGCTCTTCTTATAATGTTTGTGTTTCTAATTATATTAAAGGATTTTTTATTTTCCTTGTCCAAGAAAAGGATTCTTTTTGTTTGGTATGTTAAAATTACATTTTTTTTTAATTATTATTTCTTGGCTATGAATATTTAATTCTGGCAGGGTGAGAAAGCAAAATTTATTAGAAAGTAAAGTTGCAAATAATGAAAAACAAGAACAAATAACAAATCCTAATCAAAATTAATTTGTCTCATATACAAATCAAATACTTATTTAAGGAAACCAAACATCCTCTGCAAAATACTGTGTACAGTGCTATTTAAAGAAAAAAGAATGTTCTGTCAAAAGGCGGGAATGACTTTAAAGTGAAGATGAGTGTTTTAAACCATGAGAATTATCAAGCAGGAATGACTAGCACTAATCTTAGAGTACAGAAGTGTGAGTGATAAGCAGGATCAGAAGATTCAATGAGATGATTTCCCTTTTTTCCCCACTCCCCTGCCAATGAAACCTCTTATAAAGAAATATATCTATAAATTTATATAAGAAAGTATACCACTTTCTTACAGTTAAACAGGAATAGAACATTTTGGGCTAATATTTCTAGCTATTATAGTTTCTTAGCTAATAGCAGTTTCTGACAGATACCATGTCCCAATCCATTGTGACATAAAGAAAATGCTTATGGTGAGTTTAGCTGAAATTTTATTGCATACTTAGAATGTATATACTGCAAAAAATAAGTAGACCCATGCCAATTTGTACCACATGAGAATGTTTTGATGAATCCCAGTTCAGAATGATATATGTGACATAGCCACGTGATATACAGGTATGATATAGCGATCACAGAAGTGAATGGAAGGGGCCCACAAGGATCCTCCAGTCCAGTTCCTGGTCCCGCACAAGACCCTCTGGAAGAGTCACACCATGTGCCAGAGAGTATTAGGGATGATGCCCTAGTCACGATATATTGTCTTGATACAATAAAATTATCTGTGAGACATCACTAGGAAAATTCTCTATATTCTTAGTGATCTGAGGTATGATTAATAAAGACCTTGTAATTTATTCTGCAGGTCTGTTTTACCATGGAGTTAAGTTTGGCCTTCATGGAGCTTTGATGATTATATCAAAAGCATTCTCTTAGACCAAGGTTGTTTGTTTGGATTGATCATACTCTTTAGTAGGTTTTTGGGGGTTGGTTTGTTATCCTATTTTCTTATCCTTTTCAATCTCTATTGAGAATAAAAAGGATAAAAAGTCATGAAAATTTCAAGGTGATATCTTGACTGAACTAGATTTTGGAATAGATGAGGATTTAGGTTACCTTCTCTTTGTTTCCTGATCACAGGAAATATTCTTATAAATCAGACCAGTAGCAAGTATAAGTATAACTTACTCTGAAACTCTCATCGCTCTGGTGTGTTGATTTAAACACATTTAACACAAAAATCAAAAGACTGAACCTGGTTGTTATTAAATGCCAGCAATCTGATGATTTAATAAATATTTCAGTAATTTATTTTAGATTCCCATTGATGTAATTCAGCATATAATTTTTATTTCAGAAGGAATGCACAGAAGAGGGACTGATATTTTTACAATATTTTTGATATAAAACTTGAAAAAATCTAAAATAATCATTCAGTCATGGTTAGACGTCCAACCTGACACTTCTAAACTTAAACATAAATACATTGAGACACAGTAACACTGGGACTTTTTCTTCATGAAGGCCATTAAGGGCTATGAAAATGTTGACATATATTTTAGTATGAAAAGCAAACTGAATGTGACAATATGTGAATTCAATCAAAACCAAGTAAGTTAAAGAGGCTGAACTGTGTCTGGGTTTGAAATTCACTGGAAAGGTGAGGGGGAAAAAAATGAAAGACACTTTAAATTCCCATTTGAGCCTTTTAAGCTTAATTCAAGCTTAATTTAGCCTTTTAATTTCCATAATGTACTAGTGTGTTAATGTTACTGACATACTACAAGGTCCACATATTTTTTTAGCATAGGCTGGTTGTGTTATATTCAACCAAGGGAGAATGATGGGTTATGAAGTTCTATGTAATTTATATATACTTTTTATGAGAGCATATAGTGACAGGACGAGGGATAATGGCTTTAAACCAAAAGAGGGTAAATTTAGACGAGATAATAGGAAGAAATTCTTTGCTGTGAGGATGTTTTCCAGAGAAGCTGTGGATGCGCCACCCCTGGAAGTGTTCAAAGCCATGTTGAATGGAGCTTTGAGCTGGTGAAAGGTGTCCCTGCCTGTGGAAGGGGGATTGGAACTAGAGGGTCTTTAAGGTCACTTCCAACCCATACCATTCCATGATGATTCAATACAATAAATTATTTGGAAAATGAAAATATTTAAAAATGTAAAACATAAAAAAATGTTTGACAGATCTACTTTGAACAATTTCCATCATTTCTACTCTCTACAGTGGAAAATTTGCTCTTTGCCTGAGTCTTCAACTGACATAAAATCCAATTATATATGAAAGAACAACTTTAAAAAGGCATATATCTTGAGGTTGTTTTCCTTCTAGATCTGAATGTAGGAGGGGGTTGAGGAATTTTTTTTGTTGTTTTGTTGTTTGTTTGTTTGTTTTTTAATTTATTTAGAGCCTGATGCCATTTTATTTTCAAAACAGTTTTCGTTTAAGAGCTGATGAAAAATATATTTTTATATTTTCTGCCCCACCTACAGGAGTGCCTTAGTTTAAGACAATGCTAGGATGGAGATTCCAATAAATGAGCTCTCTCCCTTTTTCCTTAGACATCTCCATTTTCCCCCACCAATACAGAGAGACAAAATATGAGGAGATATAAGTGAAAAAAATTACAGTTTACTGACAAATATAGCATGAAAAAACCAAGAATACAAAACAGAAATGTTCAACTGAACAACAGATAGAGATCACCTCTAGTCTTCTCCTGCCCTTTTGAATATTAACAAAACCAGTGACCAGTGTGAGCTTCCCTTCTGCCAGAAAGAACAAAGAAGAAATACTAATGCAAACAAAATTCCCATGGTTCATCACCCTTCCCAGCCAAGGAAGGTGCCTTCCTAGGCAAAAAAAAACCCACAGAGAAATGGGGGCAAAGCAAAAAACTGGAAGACCATGTTGTTTGAAACAAAGTCAAGCTACCAACAGACTGGCGTGGATCCTAGCGGTAGTATCAGGGCAGGAGTGTTCCCTGGTCCCAGTAGTGTGGCTGCAGGCTCCTCTCAGCTCAGCTCTGTGCAGTTTAGTTGGGCCCAGCCCCATGGTGGTCCCTGTGCAGGGGCTGTAGCTTCTTTTCCACCTGCCACCAACTGCTGCTGGTACCACCCCTCCCCCTGCCACTGGCTCGCTGTGGGAACAGGTTTGTTCTTAAAGCAATAATTCTTTCCAAAACAATGTTGGAAAAAGGCAATAAAATGCAAAATATCCTTTAACCATGACAGCAAGTAAGCAATCTCCTGGCTAAGTAATTATAAAGCAAGAGACAGTCCTGCAACTACAACTGAAAGCAGGGTGCTGATGTGTCAAGGTTGTAGATTTGATCCCCATATGGGTCATTCACTTGAGAGATGGATTTGATGGTCCTTGTGGGTCCCGTCCAACACAGAATATTCTGTGATTCTCTGAATCCTGACTTTACCACTTCACTGGTCTTGGAAAATGCTAGCTTGGGCCTTTCTGTTTTCCAGTGAGAGGTGTTTCTACAGGAACCCTGTACCTCCTGAACCTTTTCAGGATTCTTATATCTTCTACTAAAATATACCTTTCCAGTTAGCTCAAGAGATGAACTCCAACAAAGTTCTTGCTTGCTAACATATGTCAAAGGATACTTCTCTGGCCAAACCACTTTTCATGGCTGCCAGTTTAGTGGCAAATTGCCTCACTGACTTTTGAGTCTCCTGGCTTTGAGCAATCCTTGGAGACTAAACAAATAGGCTATTTAATGTTCCTGTTAAATACATATAACTTATCTCGAAAGGTCCTTACTACTACTCACAAATTGGTGACTAAGTTTTATTTAGTCATAGGTATTGTTAAGGATAAGGTTACTAGATTTCAAAATAGAAATATATGCAGATAGAATTGTATGGTCTGTGTAGGCAAGTATCTGATAGAAAATATTATTTGTGATGTTAGAATTGGGTGCAAATAAATGTCATGTATCTAGGCAGAGTCTTCCAGCCTAAAAATAGTTTCTTAGAGCATTATTCCAGAGTTTTTTTCTCATGATGAAGGTGTTGAAAACATTCCTAGCCTGACATGGAGATTTGCCTCCTTTCAGGCACTGCCTGCACAACTAGTTGCAAAGCTAAACTGTAATATTCCATAGTATGTAAATGCTATTTCTTTTCACTGTCAATACAGAATTATTTTTTAAACTGAATCAGTGAAGTAATTTTATTGGTGGAGCAGTCTTCCAAAAGCGGAGGAAGGCTGTACTGGAACAAGTCCGTCACAGGACCACAAATATGATTAAGGGTCTGGAGCATCTTTTGTAAAAAGAAGCTGAAAGAGGTGGAACCGTTTATCCTGAAATAGAGTGGTCTCAGAGAGAATCCTATCAATGTGTTCAATTCAGTGAAGTGAGAGATTTTTCATTGCAGCAATAGGCAATTTAATAATTGGTTTATGCAAGAGTTAAAAAAATCTGAAGCACTAAACATCTAATTCTTTATGTCTTTACTCCCTGCAATATTAAATGAAGTTTGGTGAAGCTGGTTTCAGTTTTCAGTCTCTTATATTTTTTGGTTTGAGATGTTACATGTTTATGGGAGTTGTATATTTTTATCCCAAATCTCAACTGTTTAGTATATAGTAATGCCAGCTTTTTCAGTGTTATAATAGGGAAATTAAAAGAATTTTATGCATTCACTACCTGTATACCTAATTGAGGTGTCTCATAAGAGAATAGTAAATCAATGTATTTTATTTAGTGAGATGGGTAACAAAACAAGAACAAGCAGTTAGTTTTATCATAGTTAAGTGACTAATAGTCTAAACTACTACTGTATATTCACTACAATAATATTGACCTCATATAGTCTGACTGTGTCCCTAACTTTTAGATTATAAAAAAAGAATTATTAGAGTTAAAAAACGTGTTTACTTTAATATTGGAATCCCTCTCCGATACATTTGTATGAAGCATTTTGCACCTGAATCTAAACCTTGTTAGTATAAATTTCACTAAGTGCTCTTCTGCTTTTGTGCCAAAGAGAATCAGAACATATTTCAGATTTATCAGTAAGTTTGTATTGTCAATTTATAGTAAATAGTAAAAATACTGAAGATAAGCAAGTCTGGAATCAATAACTGGGAAAAGAATATAGCATTCATGAAAAAATCAAAAACAATGACAAACTATTTATATGCAAGTTCATGCTTCCACATCACAAATGATCATGAAATATTAAAGGAACAGAGCCTAACATCAGTAGAACAAAAGCAATCAAAATAATTACCTATAAACTTATATGACTGGGTTGTGTTTTTGTGTTTGGTTTTTTTCTTTATAAGAGCTGCAGATTGTTTTTCTCCAGACTCCTGAAAAGTAATGCCAGGCTGTTTCTAAGATTCAGTTACTGACTGCGTGGACAACTAACTGAATTTGACAGTGCTTAGTAGCACTTTCCAGTCGCTTGTCAATGTTAGGGATTTTTTGTTTGTTATTTTTTTTCTGGGAGTGTATACTTCAGTTTTCCTAAAGTTTAAGTGTTATGGGGTAACCAGGAGCATGACGGGGGTGTGTCTTTTAAAACTTTTTTTGTCTTTTCCTGAGAGAGTAAAGCAAGCAAAATGGATGGATCCTGGTGCCTTGTGTTGTGGCAGATGGCAGCGGTGGAGCGGAGCCACGAGTGTGGGGCTAGCCCTGCCCAACTCACCCCATGTTCACTGCTGTGATGGAGCCAGGCCAGGACCAAGAGTGTTGGCAGTGCTGAGTGCAGCTCAGAGTGTGCCACTGCCATGCTCTGGGGATGACAGTGGAGCAGTGCCGCTACCCTGCTGTCTGGGCCAGTTGCCTTGTGGCGGGCTCCTGCTGGCTTCCCCTGCCTGCGTCATGCTGCTGCCATGTCCCCACTGGGTGCAGCATGGCTTGAGGCATGTGCAAGGCCTGCCGTGGCCGCTGTGGCCAGCAGCACAGGTGGAACGGGCATCACCTTGGTGATGCAGCGCGCGGGGGCAGGCAGCACTCATGCAATAGAGATGGCGGCATTGGCCAGTGCATGGAGCGGAACTCGCCCTGCGGGCAGTGCCACCGGTGCCCCCGGGCCCCCCTGGGTCCCTGTGGCGCTGGCAGTGAGGTGGGTGGCGGCCTCTCATTCGACACGTGGTGAGTGCCCCTGCAGGCAGTGCCACTGGTGCCCTTGGGGCCTCCGGGTCCCCGCAGTGTTGGCAGACAGGCAGTGGCAGCAGCATCTTCTCCCCTGGCAGGCGGCAGGCATTGCTATGAGCGTTTTTGGAGGCAATGCTGCCATGCTGCCTCGTGGTGAGGTCTCAGAAAGGGGTCAGTGCCCGGTGCCATGTGATACCGAGTTTGACTGTCGACCAATGGAGAAGCGGCATTCACTGGAAAGGGAGCAAGAGAAAAAACGAGAACAGATACTCTATAAAAGGGGCAGAGACAGAAGTCCTCTCTCGCCCTTTCAGCACAGGCAGTGCCACAGCGTGACCGCAGCTCAGGCAGTGCCGGGAGACAATCACACAGCTCCACAGCAATATCAATGCAGTATCTCTTCCCTTTGGGTCTGCTGGGGTTTCCTTTCACTCTCTTGATTTTCCAGCAGCTCTGGAGTTGGACCCTGCTGCATCATTTCTAGTGATAGATTAGACAGAAATTATCATGTATACAACACTGTGTTGTATATGCATTGAGAAAAATAGTACTCCCTTCAAATAGGAAGGCCTGATACTTTGAGAAAAAAACATTGAAATGAGGGAAACAGGTAGCCCAAAATTACGAGGAATATTATTTCTTTAATTTATTTTATCAAAGGCTAATTTTTGTCTTAAGGTAATTGGGGTCATCTAATCTAACCTCCTCCCAGATTTGGTTTAGCTGAAGCAAGCTGCTCAGGGCCCTATCTAGGTGAGTTCCGAGCACCTCAAAAAATGGAGATCGCAAAACCTCTCAAAATATTTTTGAGCAGCCTGTTCTAGTCCTTGATCACCAGCAGAGAGAAAAAGTTTTGTCACAGCATTTCTTCTGGTGCCTGTTGACCTTATATAATATGTTCATGTCCTTGACTACAAGAATGCTCAGAAATCCAAACAGGTTCTAGTAACAGAGGAGGAAGCTTGGTCCGAACTGAAACTTTATTGTAAATGTACACCTGTGTAAGCAGAGAAGAGAGCAGGAAGAAAGAGGAAGGAGAGAGTGATGCTGGTGAAGAAGAAATGGTACAATTTAGAGGTATGTTTCAAATACATTCAAAAGCATGTTATGGTTTATTCTTCTGGTAGCCCTACAAAAACCTAACTATACTTTTGAATAATCACTTTTTCTCACATGGAACAGCTGTTATTTTTTTAAAGACTTCAAGAGAAAACTGTCTGATTCTTTTTGTTCTTTCAGTATTAATTATATTGCAAAAAGCAACTTCATTGCAGTCAATGTACCAAGAAAGCTGCTTTGTAACTTTTGCTCAGTATGTTTTCTCAGTATATTAAAGTTAAGAATAAGGTGTAGAAATGTCATTTTTTAGAGATTCCACTTCAGGAGCAAGAAGCAAAACATATTTAGTGATATTCCACAAAAATTATTTGTTTTATAAGAAAACTGGCATTGATTTTTCTGGCAGACATGCCTCTGTCTTTGCAGTTTTCCATTAAAATCAGTACCTCTAGCTAAAGAACTGAAGAGGNGTCTGGGCCAGTTGCCTTGTGGCGGGCTCCTGCTGGCTTCCCCTGCCTGCGTCATGCTGCTGCCATGTCCCCACTGGGTGCAGCATGGCTTGAGGCATGTGCAAGGCCTGCCGTGGCCGCTGTGGCCAGCAGCACAGGTGGAACGGGCATCACCTTGGTGATGCAGCGCGCGGGGGCAGGCAGCACTCATGCAATAGAGATGGCGGCATTGGCCAGTGCATGGAGCGGAACTCGCCCTGCGGGCAGTGCCACCGGTGCCCCCGGGCCCCCCTGGGTCCCTGTGGCGCTGGCAGTGAGGTGGGTGGCGGCCTCTCATTCGACACGTGGTGAGTGCCCCTGCAGGCAGTGCCACTGGTGCCCTTTGGGCCTCCGGGTCCCCGCAGTGTTGGCAGACAGGCAGTGGCAGCAGCATCTTCTCCCCTGGCAGGCGGCAGGCATTGCTATGAGCGTTTTTGGAGGCAATGCTGCCATGCTGCCTCGTGGTGAGGTCTCAGAAAGGGGTCAGTGCCCGGTGCCATGTGATACCGAGTTTGACTGTCGACCAATGGAGAAGCGGCATTCACTGGAAAGGGAGCAAGAGAAAAAACGAGAACAGATACTCTATAAAAGGGGCAGAGACAGAAGTCCTCTCTCGCCCTTTCAGCACAGGCAGTGCCACAGCGTGACCGCAGCTCAGGCAGTGCCGGGAGACAATCACACAGCTCCACAGCAATATCAATGCAGTATCTCTTCCCTTTGGGTCTGCTGGGGTTTCCTTTCACTCTCTTGATTTTCCAGCAGCTCTGGAGTTGGACCCTGCTGCATCATTTCTAGTGATAGATTAGACAGAAATTATCATGTATACAACACTGTGTTGTATATGCATTGAGAAAAATAGTACTCCCTTCAAATAGGAAGGCCTGATACTTTGAGAAAAAAACATTGAAATGAGGGAAACAGGTAGCCCAAAATTACGAGGAATATTATTTCTTTAATTTATTTTATCAAAGGCTAATTTTTGTCTTAAGGTAATTGGGGTCATCTAATCTAACCTCCTCCCAGATTTGGTTTAGCTGAAGCAAGCTGCTCAGGGCCCTATCTAGGTGAGTTCCGAGCACCTCAAAAAATGGAGATCGCAAAACCTCTCAAAATATTTTTGAGCAGCCTGTTCTAGTCCTTGATCACCAGCAGAGAGAAAAAGTTTTGTCACAGCATTTCTTCTGGTGCCTGTTGACCTTATATAATATGTTCATGTCCTTGACTACAAGAATGCTCAGAAATCCAAACAGGTTCTAGTAACAGAGGAGGAAGCTTGGTCCGAACTGAAACTTTATTGTAAATGTACACCTGTGTAAGCAGAGAAGAGAGCAGGAAGAAAGAGGAAGGAGAGAGTGATGCTGGTGAAGAAGAAATGGTACAATTTAGAGGTATGTTTCAAATACATTCAAAAGCATGTTATGGTTTATTCTTCTGGTAGCCCTACAAAAACCTAACTATACTTTTGAATAATCACTTTTTCTCACATGGAACAGCTGTTATTTTTTTAAAGACTTCAAGAGAAAACTGTCTGATTCTTTTTGTTCTTTCAGTATTAATTATATTGCAAAAAGCAACTTCATTGCAGTCAATGTACCAAGAAAGCTGCTTTGTAACTTTTGCTCAGTATGTTTTCTCAGTATATTAAAGTTAAGAATAAGGTGTAGAAATGTCATTTTTTAGAGATTCCACTTCAGGAGCAAGAAGCAAAACATATTTAGTGATATTCCACAAAAATTATTTGTTTTATAAGAAAACTGGCATTGATTTTTCTGGCAGACATGCCTCTGTCTTTGCAGTTTTCCATTAAAATCAGTACCTCTAGCTAAAGAACTGAAGAGGTAAAGCAGAGCACACAAAAGTCTAAAATAAGGTTGGCTCTTCAGTATCTATTCTATTTTGATTTAAGTATAGGAGCATTTCGTTTCTGTGACAGGTGATAGGGGATTTTTAATGGAAAGTGTGTACTGCGTTAGCTTGGAATTGCCATTGCTAAAACAGACTGTTGCTGGTCTTATTCATATAATATTTTCTGCATGGCAAAGGGAAAATTTTTCTGCCGACATATCAACTTTTGATACCTAAAATACAAAGCTTAAATAGAACACTATGCATTAGCAATATTTGCAGAACTTGCAAATTTCAAGACTCAAATTTTAAACACTTACTAAACAGAAATATTTTGTTAAGAAACTAAAATGAAAAATATTTTTTTTGCTCTGGATTGAAAATTTTTTTTTCTAGCCATATTTTTATCCATTCAGTAAGATATTAGACTGCATTTACCTTTTACCATATACTTTCAAATATGTCAAGTCTGTTTTCCCATTCTGTACTGACTTATGTTTTCTAATGAAAAATACTCATAATGACATCTGTTTTCCAGCAGATGGGCTATACACCTAATCATAAATGTGTGTGTATATAAATATATTTTAAGTATGAATGAGGAAATGGAAAAGGGATATAGGTTTTAAACTCTAACTAATAAGATTTTTTCTGTACTCTTTAAGGGGGAAATGAAGCTAATATTGAAAATTATTTAATTTAAATTTTGAACACTTCAACAAATGGAAGTTAGTTGGTTTTGTTTGGGTAATACTGAAATATTTTTCTAAAGAAAAAGTTTTCACAAGGAAATGTTTTTCGTGCTACTTCCATAATTGCCACATTTTTTTCCCCTTAATTTTAAACGTATCATCAACTTATATGAATACAAATGCTAAAATGCTTCCTAAGGAATAGAAAGTTTTTTATTAATTTCACTATTAAATATCACTTAATTGATTGGTTTGAATGGATTTTGATACATGTATATCATTTTATGATTTAGTTTTCATCACTATATGAAGAAAGGTTTTCTGTAGTAAAAATATGGAAGCTAATTCTGACATAACATCCAGTAATTTTTTGTAAGGTTTACAGGAGGATCAAGATTCAGATTAAGGTGCTTGACTCAAGGAACTGAAGTAAAAAATCTATAGAAATTACATAGGGTACTGTAGGGCAGGCATGTTCACATATTTGAGTATGTTGAAATAGCAAGGAACAAAGGTGATTTTACTTTAGCATCCTATGCATATGGACACTGAATTTCAGAGCAACTGAACAATAGTTTCACAACAGTACATGTAGGTATGTATGTATATGCCTGTATTTTTTCCATAACAATTTATAGACCATATTTTGAACAAAATACATTCCTGCCTGTAGACCTAAACCCATTCCCAGCTAAATTAAGTTGAAGAACCTGTAAACAACAGAATGCGGATTTTTAAATTTTTAGTTTTCTTGAACAAATGTTCATAGTATCATAGCATAGAATGGTTTTGGTTGTAAGGTACTTTAGAGATCATGTAGTTCTAACCCATCTGCCATGATCAGGGACACTAAAACAGGTTTTCCAGCAGATGCAAAAAGCAGAAAGTAATTATACAAGCAAAGAAATGTTGGTAATAAATTGGCAGGAACAAACAAACAGGCCTTCTATACTAAAGGCTTGTAGGCAGAAATCCTGCTCTCACTGCATTAAGTGACATATTATAAACTGGATTTAAAATTTCCATGTATCAAAATTAGCATCTTCCCATTACAGAAGCTCAAAATAAGCCCAAACTATTTTTAAATGAGTGTTTAGAAAAATCAAATCCTAAATCTATTAAATGCCATAAGGTTTTTATTCTTTCTTATTTGTGTCATGATAGGTGCCACCAGCATTGCTGGAACTGCCTGTACCTGACATGGGGGCAGTCCTAGTGCATTCTCAGAGGAACCACCCCTGCAGACCCCAGATACGAATACCTTTTCACAAAAACATAACACATGTGCTTAAAGGTCTCAGTTCACTGGGGAAGTATAAACATGTTCAAGTCTTTCCAGTTGCTGGCATTCAAACATCTCACAAGTATGTAGTTTTCATTCATAAAATTTAGGTGGTGTTATGCCACTTTTCCTGTTAATATTCTCCTGTCCTCACCAGCTTTTGGCTCCAAGAATTACAGCCCACGTGACTCATTAACTCTTCTCTGGTTACTTGCAGTTGGACCTTGCAGCCCTTTTATATAACACAGGGATTACAAAGGGAAAACAGTTAAGAAAAGGATTTGGTAATACTTCAGGTATCAAATTTAAGGCTTGGTACTGACTAATACCTGCTCACATGCAGAGAACTGCTATGTCCTCTCTTCTCTATTTTTGCATCCTTTTCTCTGCTCAGTCCACCCTGATTCAAGCCCTGCACCATCTTTGTATTAACAAATAAAAATCAGAAAAATAACTTTTAAAAGAGAAAATTAAACAATAGTAAAAGTAGCATAGCACCAGCTAAATTTTCTGACTGAAAACTACTTACTTCATTATGATACACCAAATTTAGTACTTACTTAGAATTATTAACCACATAATTGATCTGACTAGTTCACATCATTTTTTGTGAGTATTAGGAATCAGAAATTTTAGCAGACATAGCTTATGTTGAAATAGGGAAGAGAAAAAAAAAAGAAAAAAAAAACAACGACAAAAAAAAACCAACAGAGAAGTTCAGCCTAATGCAACTAAAGAATACAGAAAGCAGACAAAACGCAATGTGTTAAAAGGAGTGAATTCTGCCCTGCAATCAATATTGCAGAAAATAATAATATATTGTTAAGGGGTTCTATCTCAATTTACAACCTTCAAATCTGTGACAATAAGGATTAGCATGCATATAATACCATTAAAATTTCATGGGAACCTAAACATAAGAAATCCATTGTGAAAGTCTCTGGATACGAGGAAGATGAAGAAAGAACACGGAATTTAAATAGCTTACAGAATGTCTGAAATAAATTTGTGACTATACATACTATTGGAAGACCATTGCTGACTTGATGTAACAGATGATACAGGATTTCACTCTACATCAATAAAAGATAACCAGAATATGTATTTTGAAATGTGACAGCCACAAACCAATGTCTTCCAGATGGTAGCTTTACTGCCAGCTCTTTCTTTGGTCACAAAGACTGTTATTTTAGTTATGTCTATCTGAGGTTTCTCAAATATTAATTCATAAACTGAAAACTGGCGTATGTCACTTACTGAAATGAATGTCATATGCATATCAAACTATAGAATCTTATTTTAGTACCCTTCTAGAATGGGGAGTGCCCTTATAGTTCAGCTGAAAAGGAAGAGGAGCTAATTCAGCTTCTACAAATCAGAGACAAGTTTTACTCTCTGGACAATATTGTCACTGAAAGGAAAGGGTAGAGATACAAGACAATTATATTGCACATACTCTACTTTTCTAGATTCTTACAATCTTTCTATTTGAATAGTCCTTGATGGACTTACATAGTTAATGTTTACTTCCTGTGAAGGCCATTGGTACTTTAAGTCTGTGACTTTCACTGGCCAATAATTCTTCAGTTTAATGTGAAAAAATTACTTTTTTCTTTTATCCTTCTATTTAAAATTTCGGTTTAGGACCACGCTTCTATTTTATAAGAAATAAAATTATGTCAGATTCTGTAATTCTGTGTGTGTTCTCACTCAACTTTTTCTTTCTTTTTTTTTTTTTTCAGGCGAAAACTCTCAGATTTTTATCAACATTCTCCAGCAGTATCCATTTGTTGTGATTTCTAGATTTTTTTGTTGCACCAATGTCCTTTTGGTGACCAGAATTGTGTGTAACGTGATTATGAATCCACACATTTTACTTATGTTTCTTATTTTGCATTTTGTTCCATTCTTGAGGCTTTCTGACGTACTGTTTGCCCTAGAGGCTCCTTGCACAGAGAGAAAATTGCTTGACATGACTCATAGAGAATGGTGGTGTTTTATTTTGAATGTTCCTCTCTGAAACAAAACATCCTTTTATGTGTATGAAATGAATGAAAAATGTATTTTAATGGTTTTGGTATATATATATATACATGCATACATACATTCATATATATATATATATATATATATATTTATGAAGATACATAGCAAAAATAGCATAAAAACTACTAGGTATGAAGTACAAAAATTGTGAAAGAAAGAATTTATGCTCCTGAACATTTGACAGTGTAACGAAAAGGAAGAAATTTGGCTACACCATACTTTCCAAAACTTCCAATTCTTCTATTAA
>VYZS01015400.1:79864-91823 GCA_013400695.1 Neodrepanis coruscans
AATCATATTCTTCATTACTGAAATACCGATTCTGATGAAAAGAGTATCTTCAGTGTATTTTGTATAATTTTAATATTTATGCAAACCAAAAGACTGAAAATCAAGTTTAGGGTACATTTAGAGGACAGATTTCACTTTGTATCACTAAATGACAGAATAATAAGTTATGGGGATCCCCTTGCTACTTATGGCCCTTTGGTGCATTTATAAGGTAATATTATGCTTAGTTTCTGCTGCCAGTGAATTAAATAGACTGATATAATTTCTGGTAATTTATAGAATGTGAGTTCAAGTCCAGAACTTTACAGAGAAAGCAACCCTTTTAGACATATCCCTTACATTATTCTTCCCTACCATTATTCAGTTTCATGAAATTTTTCTTTTTGCTATTCTTCAGATAATTCTTTTCTTTTTGCTGTAGTACAAAATTTAATGAAGGTTATATATGTCTAGTGTCATTAATATGAAGATTAATTGCCAAATCCTATTAGGAAATGGGTGCTAGAAACAGTTATAAATGAGGCCTTAATGATAGAAAAGGAAAGTGATTACTAGAAAAACAAAGAAACAAATAAAAAGAATGTAATGGCATGAAAGAAAAATGCTAGTTAGGAAATAGTTTGTTTACATTAGTTGATACAGTGAATAAACATAGGAACTGTGAAGCAAGACAAGATTAGAAAATTCAGAACTTTCTAATAACTAAGCACTTAAGGATGCTTAATGATTTTCAGCAGCTGTTCACAAACACTGTGCACTTTACTGTGCTGTTATCTGTTCATGCAAGAGATGGACTCTTGTTTTACACATACACGCTGCATCTCTTGCCCTAGGGGAGAGAAAGACTGAACCCAGCAGAAAAAAAACACCAAAATACATCTGTAAATGCATGTTTTAGTGATCCATTAGTAATGAACCTGTTCCATTCAATAATTTTAACCAAAGCAATCAATGTCTGAACCATTTTTTCTTTAATCATGACATCTCATGTAAAAGCCTCAGGGTATTCTGTTGTCTGAATATAGGCCAAGGTTCTAAGCTAGGTTTCGTTTTGCTAGTACCATTAAGAATTCAGTTCATTAACAAACTAAAGATGTTTCAACATAACTATTAACGAGGGGTTCAACCATAGGAAGTATATTTTCTGATTTTATAGTAGTCTATCAAAACACAATCTAAACATCATATAATTTTTACATTTAAAAGATTAATACTAACAATATTCACCAGAGTTCCTAGTCCACTGAGTTTTATTTGATATTTTCTGTTCAGACCTAAATGTTCTGTTTTATAAAGATGTGTCTTATCTTTCGAGAGACTGTGCAAATTTCTTAAGAAAGTATGTTTGTAAACATTTTAAACCCTTGTTTGAGTTAAAATGCCGATACAAGATGTCCTCATTCTTTTAAGATATGTGTTAACAAAGGCACTATGTTTCACTAGTCAATCTACACCTTTAATTTCCAAACAGTAATAATAGTAATTTGTATTGTAGGAAAACACTTACTGAGGTACTAAGTTATGTATTCCCTCTTTCTACTTCTCTGTCATGACCACCATAAAATTCATCCTGTTATTTTATCATTTGTAACAGTTTGTTGTAACCCCTTCAGGTTGGCTCAGACTTTCAATTTGCAGTCCATTCTTCTGCATACATAAAAAGGTAAGAATTTCTCATATCCTTTGCCCTTACTTCTAACAACAGTGGGCCATCTATTTGTTGATTTGTATCACCTGATTTGTATCACCCGAAACTGTGTTTGTTACACCTTATAAATAGAAGACCTTATTAGCGTACATGATACATAAAGCACACATAACCCAGCAACCAGGCACCCGAGACCGAAAGCACAGGCCATGGACAGTCACTGTGCACAACCCTCAAGGCAGAATTATAGGCAGTCATCTGAGAACAAAAGCTGAAGCTCCGACTGGAGGGTCTGCACCCTCTTGAGGTGCACTTAGGTGCCTAAACTACATTATATCTGTGTAATCATGGCAGTCCAGTGAATTTCTCACTGTCTGGAAAAATAATCCCTAGTTTTAGAAATGGGAAAAATGAAGACCTAGAGAACTATAGGCTACTCAGTCTCATCTCTGTTCCCAGAAAGATCAGTGAACAAATCCTCCTGGAAACTGTGCTAATGCACATAAAATTTAAGATGATCTGTAACAGTCAACATGGCTTCACTATGGGTAAATCGTGCCTCACGAATTTAATGGCCTTCTACAACAGTGTTACAGCATTGGTGCATAAAGGAAGATTGACTGACACCATCTACTTGGGCTTTTGAGAAGTCTTTGGCTGCCCTGCGTGATATCCTTGTGCCTGAATCAGAGAGACACAGATTTGCTGGGAGGGCCAATCGGTGGATAAGAAATTGGCTGGATTATTGCTTTCTAGTCAATGGCTCAAGTGTAGACCAACGGAAAGTGTCATTCCTCAGGGGTCAGTATTGGGTCTGGAGCTCTTTAATATCTTTGTCAATTCCATGGACAATGGGATTGAGTGTGCTCTCAGCATGTTTGCTGACAACACCAAGTTGTGTGGTGCAGTTGGTGTAGTGGAGGAAAGGGACCTTGACAGGCTTGAGAGGTGGGCCTGTGTAAATCTCATGAAGTTTAACAAGGCCAAGTGCTAGGACCTACACCTGGATAGAGGCAATCCCAAGCACAAATACATGCTGGGTGGAGAATGGACTGAGAGCAGCCCTCTGGAGAAAGACTTGTTGCGTTGTTTGGATGAGAGTTGATATGACATGTTAATATGCGCTTGCAGCTCAGAAAGACAACCATATCCAGGGTTGCATCAAAAGAACCATGGCCAGCAGGTCAAGGGAGGTCGTCCTCTCCCTCCTCACAAGACCCCATCTGGAGTGCTGTTGCAGCTCTGGGGTTCTGTCCAGCTCTGGGCACCCAGCATAAGGATACAGGGCTCTTGAAGTTAGTTCAGAGGAGAGTCACAAATATGATCACAGGGATGGAGCATCTCTTCTGTGAAGACATGCTGAGAGAGATGGGGCTCTTCACCCTGGAGAAGAGAAAGCCTGTGGGACACCTTATAGCAACTTTTCAGTACCTAAAGGGGGCCTACAAAAAGGATGGAGAGGAACTTTACAAAAGGGCTTGTAGTGACAGGACAATGGGGAATGGCTTTAAACTGAAAGAGAGTAGATTTAGATTATGTATTAGGAAGAAATTCTTTACTGTGAGGGTGGTGAGGTACTGAAACAGGTTGCTCAGAGAAAATGTGGATGCTTTATTCCTGGAAGTGTTCAAGGCCAGGCTGAATGGGTCTTCGAGCAACCTGACCCAGTGGGAGGTTCCCTGCCCATGGCAGGGGGATTGAAATTATATGATCTTTAAAGATCATCCCACCTTTCAATGATTGCATATGTGTCATAGTGCCATACACAACAGAAAAAGATAGACTATCACCCTCTACAATATTGACACCATAATTTTAAATACATGTGATATCAAAATTATTTTGCAGTACTATTATCAGAAGAGAACTGTCATTTCTGGGGTCTTGGGAAGAGCATCTACCACTCAGTGCTGCTGTCTTTGCTATGTCTTTTTTTTCATCCAGCCTTTCTCCCTCCTCTCCTAGTTCAGTGTTTTGAAACATACCTTCGGGGAGCAGAGATGTCTCTCTTTCACTTTGAAAATATTAGTATACTTTGAATATATTAGTATAAACTGAGGGGTGGTGTGAAGTAGTTCTTACCAATCTAAATTAATGAGACTTATATCAACAATTATGAGTCTTGCAAAAAAGTGATACTTTTTAATCAGCTTCAGGAATTGATCAAAAATACAATACTTATAATAGTTACAATACTAATGGACTATTTACAGTTATAATATTACCTAATAATACATTGGCATTGTATATTTTTGATGCATTCTAATAAAACATATTTCTAGTGTTTTGAGAAACTTCATTAATACAAATAAAAATTTCTTTCACCTTCTGTTCCATACTGACTACTTCTGTCAAGAAAGAAATCTTTGTCTTTATTTAATATTATTTTATAGCTAGTTAAGCATATTTGGACATTAACACAAAAGTTGTAAAATTTAAGATTAAATGAAAACAAAGATTGTAGAGACACATAATTAAAGTCCTGGAAACAACCAGTGTTTATGTTGCTTGGCTATTTTTAATTTGATAAAATTTTTTAATCATGTGATCAAAAAGATTAATTCTCCAAGGAAAAAACCAATTTGTAGCAGAATTCCAAAAGAAGATGTTAATATATGATGAATAATGCTGTGAACTGATGTCATGGATGTAAAATAATCCCCTGAGATCTGCGTGCTCTACCAGCACTTGTGATTAAGTTCTTAAAACTTTGATGCTTAGAGTGCCACATATGACAGTAATTTCACAGGTTGCCAGTAAATGTGTATCCTTTTTCTAAACACTGAACTTGATTTGTAGATTGAGCAGCTTGATTTGTAGAATCATTGAGTACATACAATTTCCTCTTGCTGGGGGATAAGAGCTTACTTCACAGTAGTGTCATAAAGATAAATCAAGTAGTGTTTGTAAAACACTAAGAATATGGAAGAATACCATAGGAAATCCAAAATGAAATTAATAGTTCTCCAAAAAGCTCAAGATTTTGATGGCATGCACTCAGTAAAGCCCAAGATCATACATTAAGACAAGTAAAACAGTAAAACTTCCCAGATCCTACTCAAAACATTAATGCAGCTATCCTAAAGAAATACAATCAGTGAAACAAAAATTGAATCAGAACATGTGTTGTGAGGGACATTGCAGAAGAGTTGAATAAAGCGAAAATATATAGAGACAATTCTGATCAGAAATAGTTTTTATTCCTTGGTATTAGTACTTTTCTTTTTTTTGATGCTTCCAGTGAGTAAGTATCAGCTGAGTACCACACGCAAGAATAAATAAATATTTATGGAAAGACATTTGAGGCACAGCTGTGGCACCAGTATCATCATTATGTCTAGTTTGAAAGAAGTTGTAGGAACTGTTCTGTTTTGTTTTATCTATTAGTTCAGGCTCCCAGGAACTTCAGACATGCATGTACTTACTTACAGTCATCAGTATTCAGGAGTAAAAATAGCTAGTGAACATGGGATATACCTTTAACCTTGCTAAGACTAAAGCCTGCAACACATGCAGTAAGAATTTCAGTTACCTAGAGTACTTTTAGATTAAAACATGAGGAACTTGCAACATTTGGGCATTTCCAGATTTAAGCATCAGCTGAGAAGCTACTTTAAAGGTCCCAGTCTTACATTTGTGTGGTTATTATATTTAACTTTATTTTTTTTACATGTATCATTCTCAAACTATATTCTACTATTCCCTAACATACACTATGTAGTGGAATTCATAGTGAAGTAATAGGTGGCCTCAGTCCAAAAGAGGGCATTAATGCAATGGCTGTTGAAATAATAAAAATATTAATGATCCTGCAATTTATGCTGGAGGCAGCACAGAATTTCACAGAATATTGAATATTCTCAATATTCAGAGGATTAAACCCAACTATGTGAAGTCATTGTGTGGTAGTTTGCTGTAAGTCAATTTTCAAGCTTCAGCACTGAAGATGAAGCTGAAAATTAGTTTAACAACTGAAATCTTGTTCTTATTAATAAAAATCATCTGAAAACAATATAGTTTTAGATTCTTCTGTATGTGTTTTAACAACAATGTTGATTTTAGAAGTGATCTGAAACAGATTTTTCTTTGGTTTTATTTTTCTCTGCCAATATTTTCAGTGAAAAACTGTAAAAGTAATAAAAAAATTACTGTGAATTCTAAGAGATAAAATTGAACCAGCAAATATCATGTGCTATAAAATGACTGCAAAATACAGGTAAATTTGGCTTGCCTTGCATATGGAAAAAAATAGAAAATTAGTACAAAAATTGTCCATATAACAAAGACTGAAGAACTCAATTGTGTTTACTCATACTATAAGCAATTTATAAAATAAGTTTCTTCATTGTAGTCACAGATCCACTAGGCTTCTAGAACTACCAGGCTTTTTTAATCTACTGCATCATAGAAACAGTGCTCTCAGTAGAACACTGTATCCTCCAATATTTAAACCTGTGTGTAACTTTAAAATAGAGTATAACACACTATAGCATTCTTTAGCAATCCTAAATGTTAATCAATTGTTATCACTGCATTTAGGGTTTTCAAGGATTGCTTTAATTGGTAAGTCACTTTATTCCAAACGTATAAACCTTACAAACCAAACATGAGCTGAAAACAGGGTATATAAGTTTTTGTTTTGTTCTGCTATGTTTTGTTTTTTCCAGGGTCAGACCACTGTAAATTCTTCAGTCAATCAATAAAAACACAAAAAGTATTTAGATGAGTAGAGATAAATGATGATTGTCTTCTGAGTTCACAGTAGGTCTTGTTTTCTAGATATGACTGCTGTCACAGTCAGTATGATTGGGAACAGTAGTCTAGTTTTTAAGAGAATATTTTGAATAGCTATTCCACATGCAGAACTTAAAGGAAAAAGACCACATTACAGGAAAGGCCATGGTGTGAAGGGCTTGAAAACTGATGATGCACAGCTGGAGGTGTATGTGTGCATTATATGTCACCCTTTCAATGAGATCAATATGACTAAAAGTGCTAACAACTGCCTCTTGTTATGAGTATGTCTCTAGGTGGCAGGGCTGCCTAGGCCCAGTATGCTGGGAGCTGCAGGGACACCCCAGTGAAGTGGCAGGGTGGGAGCCAGGGTCTGTCCAAGCACCACTGCCAGGACCTGCTGGAGGGCAGACCAGACCCACACACACTGGGTACCTCCCTGGGGATGGGAATGGGCAGAGACTGGGCTGTTGTGTGGGCTTGTGGGTGAACCTGGCTCTATGGAATCTATGGCTGGGCAGGTGAGGACAATGTGGAGGTGGAGACCAGCCCTGCTGCAGTGTCACTGGGTCAGGGGCTGATGTCTTGGATGGAGGCTGAAATGGGCTCCTGGGCTCTGACCAGAGCCGTGGTGTGGGGCTGGGCAAGACATACGGGTGTCCTCAAAGACATGCCCTGTTAAAAATAACCTTGAAGAAGGTAGATAAACATAATGAAAAATGAGAATTCCTCATCAGCAAAGGAGCAGGACACGATACAAGAGTATCTGTAGAGAAAGTGTTCTCTACACATAGTTCATTTGTCAATGTGATTTTTTTCACAAGTCTTTAGACAAATAAAATTTATTCAATTCACTCAAAATTTCTCAGGCTTTATACTATATTTGTTTATCTATAACAAGGTTAGGTCCTCATGAAACAGAGCTCCTCCTCTAAAACAAAGATCAAGAAGTAGTCTGTTGTGGGTTGAAAACAAAGGTTGTGAGAGCAAAACTGGTTTTTTCCCTTCTCCGCGGCACCCCCCCCCCCCATTGTCTTTCCCCTCCGTTTTTACGGACGGGGAAAGGGCTCTTTTGGAGGCTTTTGGGAGGTTTTTTGAAGGTTTTTGGGAGGCAGAGGGGGATCGGGGTTGTGTTAAACTGTTTTTCCTGTGTGTTTGAGGCAGGTTGCCATGGCAACAGCGGCGGGTACAGGCAGGGACGGGGACGGTCCCCGGCACAGCTGCGTCCCCCACCCCCACCCACAGTGCTGCGGGGATGCCTGCAGCTGGTGCGTGTGTGGCCCCTCCTGGGCAGGCGGGGACGGGTGGTGCAGAGCCTTCCCCAGCGATTTTTGCAGGCATGGCTCCGTGGCCACAGGCACTGGGGGCTGCTGGCACTGCCGGGCGCCGCCAGCGCCTGGCCCAGGCCTGGCTCGGCGCTCCATGCATGTGCGGTGGGTCTCCCATGCGCATGGAGTGGAGAGGGCTATCAGTGGACCTCTTGCAGCTGAGGAGCTGATGCAGTGAGCAGCCGGAGTGGCGCGGGTCGGGGCGGCCCAGTGGCAGTGCCGGGACCCCCCGGGGTGCCGGGTGGGGCCACAGGGGACCTGCATCTCCCGGCCCGGGGTTGACCATATGGTTGAGCTGCCATTTTAGCTCATAGCAGAACCTCCCACTAGGGGCGGTTCCCGGGCACTGACCGTCCAATCCAGGGGACAGTTCATGCCCAAGGGGCACCCGCGCCTGTGCGAAATTGGTCCCCTATAAAAGGGCGAGAGCGGCAGCCATCTTCCTCTTTTCTGGACGGAGCTGGTCGGGAGAACATCTCTGCTCGCCTCAGCGCCAAGTTTTGCAGTGGCGTGGGCCGATCGGCAACTCCAGTGATAGCAGCACTCAGTGGATTGAGGACCACATCTTTCCATCAGCGGTGGTATTTCCTTATCCGGGAAGGGGAGGGTAGGGGCAGGGTTTCTTTATTTTTTACAGTGTCTTTCAGGAGGCTCCAGTAAAGACCCAGCACTACCATAACGCTTCCCCACATCAGCCGCTGGCCCTGGAAGAGCTTAATTTGTCTGTTTTTTGTGTTTTATTGTCGGTTTTCTGTGTGTGTAAAATAAACCTTATTATTCTTTTTTTTTTTTTTTGGTGTGTTGCTGCTATTGGATCTCTCTTGTCAGTACCACGCCTTCTAGTGGTAAAACCACGACATAGTCAGACCAAAGATCACACTTGTCCTAGGGTTTTTAAATTTTCCAATCTTTATACATATTTTCCTAAATGTTTTCTGTTTTTTCTGTTATTATACGATCATAATCTGTTGCATGATCAAATGTCTTAAGTTTGAAAAGTGTGATTAAATGATTCTACCTCATAACAAATGCATTTTGTCATATGATCAAATTGAAGCAATTATAATTTTTAATAAAATGTAAAAACTGTTGCAGATGTGCTGAGACTGGAATTTCAGCCTGAGGGTCTAATTCTGGTCTAATATATTTTCAAAAGAGTTTATGTAACCCAATCTGTTGTAATAAAAAATAATCATCTTATAGATCAGAAATTTTTTTGTTGTTTTTGTAGCAAAACTTAAAATGCCACAACATTTAGTGATTTCAATGGAATAATTGTAGCAATAAACTTATATTAAATAAATTTAAAGAGATACAAGAAAAAATATCTCTATTAAGAAATTAATTTGTTATGATAGATATAAATACTTCATTAAATATAAGATAATTTGTCAAAATTAATGGTATTTTGGGAATAAGATATTTCATGTTGCCATTGATTCTAAAGTCAAATAAAAAAAAATTCAGTACTACGTATACACTAAAAAATGAAAAGAATGAAATCTGTTATCAGAGATATTATTCATAATAACAGGAAGACTCTTAGAATCCAAGTATCCATCAAACCTGCCCTGTACTCAATTCTTGTCTACATAGAAACAAACCACATAAAAAAGATAACTTCTAGTTGTGGATATTCCAATTTTAAATTAAATAATTTGGATTACTTATATTGTATTCTGACTTTAATTTTATTTGGGCTTAGAATTCCACATTTGACTATTGAAAAGAATACATTGTTCATGTCTATATGATTAAGATTTCCTTAGATTATTATATTTTTACAGTTCCAGCAAAAAGTGAGAAGCTGAAAGTATATGAAGGGGTTTTTTTTTAATTTAATAAGCAGTAAATACACAGTGTTTTGTCATATTTTCACAGATTTCTGCTCTGTAGTTTAGAATTTTTCATCAGAGAGAGACAGCAGAAAATGTTAATAGTCAATAAATGGAATTTCTGACTATCAATAAAACCCTTTTATTTTAAAATAATATGTAAGTAAAATCAAATGTATTGCCTGTTTCAGAAAGACATCCACAGTATTGCCAAGGAATTTGTTCCAAATTTTTGTTCCTTAGTAACAGGTAATAGCATGCTATTCAGCACATGGGCCCAGGGAAGAAATTGAGAAGACACTCTCCTTCCTCTTTGGGCTTTGAATCAAAACTTATGTTTGTATCTTGTCAGGTTTTTCATTCTTTTCCATCTTCTTATTCACTGGATGATTGACTGAGATTACCTCATACATTTGCAGGTACTCTGTGGAATAGGACAAGTTATTTTTGCAAATCAACATTTGCTGTTGTAAAAACTATTTCTCATAAATGTTTATGATCCAGTCTGCATGGTTTATTTGTAATGTAATTTAGAATCTATTTTCAGAAATATTCCTAAGCATCATGCTTTTTTTTTTCATTTTTGCTTTATTTCTGACATCACCTGTACAGTCAAATCACATAAGGATGCCAATAACTGGATGTCTAGCAAAGAAACATTTTTTTTATATATGTTTTTACAGGGATGGAAATGTGATAAGCTTTTGTTATGCTTCAGTTATGTCTTTAGTATCAGCAGTCAAATATATTTCATCTGACAGTGTAAACATGAAACCTGAGACTTGAAACTGGATTATAAATGTTTTTACTCCACTTTTTCTATTTGTCTATTTGTTTGTTTTCTGAGTAATCGAAGGGAAAACTGAGCTCAGATAATAACTTCTAATTCCTTCCATGTTTTCACAGTAACAGTGAAAGTATGTACAAGCTACTTTACTCGGTTATAAAGGAATCGATTTTTTTCCTTTAGTTTGAAAGGGACATGTTTCTCTTACTTCAGTTTACCTCAAAGCACTAATTTCTATCATTCTTATGTTCATTACAATACTTTATCTCGATTTTGAATTAATAAACTAATGAAACAAGAAGGTTAACAGATCAGTTGAGGAAAACCGAAGGACACAGCATATCCTGGCACCTCTGCTGTACTCTTCTTCTGAATGTAGTCATACAATATGGAAATGAGAATGCTGATCTTACAAGATAATTCCCCTCTAAAATATTTTTGCAGCTTACACACAGATCTAATGTGATTACTCTAACATCTCTCTTTTCATAGCATAAAGTTGGAGTGAATGAGAATGAGAGGTCAAACTTAAAAAGCTGACCTATTGTAATGACAAGAATACCCTGAAAAATTATAAGACAGGAAGCTCTTTGGGGAATGAACATGAGGACGTTTTCAAGCACATGATACTTTTATTTATCATTTATTGATCATTTATTATCATGATTATATTTTATTTTATCATTTATTTATAGATATATTTGAGTCTGAATTGTTTTAAAATTTATTTTTAATATTATTATACTTAATATTACTGGTGATATTTTGGGAATAAGGTTCTTCTCATCCCATCTCCACACAATTAACAAATATCTCAACAATTTCTTTTTATGGAGACTAAAAGCCATATATATGTTCATTAGATTAAGTACTTTACTACCAAGCTTCCATTTATGCATTAGGAAAGAATTTCTTCTGAAATAAAACTTTTCATTTAGGAATAAGCATAATTATTACTATGTGTGCCCTAACATGCTTTTAAAACATATTATCTGGACCACTTATGAAATTATTAAGGACATATATACACTCAATAATTCAGTTACATATTATATTACAGATCAAATATGTAACCTGATAAATTCTAAATTAAAAACCAAAATGGAGAAGAAAATACACAAAACCTACAGAAGTTCTAGTACTGCAAGATGAGTATTAAAAAATTGGAGTGTTTGGGGTTTGTTTTTTTCTGTAATTGCAAATCAAAATTCCCAGTCAGTTTCAGACTGGGATTTCCATTTCCAGAAAAAATATTTTTTAATGCTACCTAAACAGGAAAGGGCAAGCAAACCAGGCTCTACCATGTGTTGATCATTTCCTGGTTAGCAAAAGGCAGGAGGGAAATCTATCTTTCTAAATGACACATTTTTCTTTTACTGCTAGGTAAGTAGCACATATACTGTCCAATACACAAGGAAGATCTTATTGCTTTAACAGGGCACATTGAATTTAGCGTTCACTGAAGACATCATGCTGTTCACAGGACTGAGTCACACAAACTGTAGCCAACCTATCCCTTTTTTTTTTGAGTAAACTTGATAAAAAGAAGAAAAAAATCTTCAGATATGTGCTGGATCCTAGACTTACATAAAGAGCAACTCAGAAAACCAAAAAAAACCAACAACAA
>VYZS01015402.1:1635-40585 GCA_013400695.1 Neodrepanis coruscans
AAAAAAAAAAAAAAAAGGGATAAAACAATAAAATCAAACCCCACGGCCGGCCCACGCTGCAGGCAAAGTCCAGCCGCCTCATGTCCCTGTGCATCCAAGGGACACCCGTGCCCGGTCCCCAGAAATAACCAGGGGTATTTCCTGAGGGGTACGGACATCCCCCAGCTTCCCAATCCCTTTGGAGGCAACCCCCTTTCCTTGGGGATATTGCACAGAGGGGATTTTTCTAGGCTCCCGCCTCAAATTGTGATCCCAAATCGTGGGGAGAAGAGGTGGCAGCTGGTCTCCTCTCCATCCCAGCCCGTCTGGGGGTGCCCCCCGCAAACTGGGCACCCATCTCTTGTGCCCCTCAGAGGCTGATGGGTCTAAAGGTTAATGGTGCAGTGCAGGGGGGCTGCTGAACCCCTCTGCAATTTGGGTTCCCACGGGCACCGAGTCCACGGGAGTGCTCAGCCCCCCACCCACCTTCCCCCCTTTCCCAGGGGCTCATTCACCCTCGGGTGGCTCCAGCCTGTGAGAGCCGTCGGGGGGTTCACAGCCCTGTTCCCCGGGAATAACCCTCACACTCTTAATATTTCCTGCACTCCGTGGTTTCCCGTGGAAATTTGGGGATCCTGTGTGGGAGGGCGGGAGGCTGGAAGCGCCTTTTGTGGCTTGGAAAGAAAAAAAAATTAAAATTTAAAATCTCTGTGTGAAAGAGGCAAAGGGAAAAACGGGGGGGGGGGAGAAGAGGAGGGGAGGGAAGCGATTTACTGAAGCGGGGTGGAAAGAGAAGGGAGCACTTGGAGGATGCTCCAGGGTCGGGAATAGATCCCCAGGGATTTGGGATCACTCCAACGCAGCCCCCTCATTACTCTGGAGTATCCGGGGAGGCACAAGGACCCCGCAAACTCCGAAAGGTGGGATCCATGTGTGTATTGAGAGAGGCTAAAAACGCGGGTGGAGAGAAATGCAATGGAAACACAAATATCGGGATAAAAATAGTTATAGACCTGTACAGAAATAAAATTATAGGTGCAGAAAGACGTAACAAATAAATATCAGTAACGAGTCACCGTGGATATTTATACTTTAAGCACACTGGGGAAAATATATATTTAGTAATAATTTTATTAATAATAAGTGTGCAATTATAGTCATGTCAATAAAAAATAGATTACAGGTGAGACTTAATATGTATTAAAATTCAAAGGAATGTGTGTTATACATAAACATGTACATACTTTCGTATTTAAATAATTTATAACATGCTATGGTATAAAATTTATACATATATAAAGCATGTAAACTATAAACTATCTATAAATATACTTAGAATATACAAACTAATATATATAAAATTATTTTATAATTGCTAAACATGTAAATACAGATAAGTAAGTAGATATAAATATCTGTATATGTAAAATACATGCATGATTATCGGGCTATCAGCAAGCAGGGAAAAAAAGGAGAATTAAATATATTGATGTATCTTTTTATATTCCTTCTCCGAAGCGGCTGCCTACCCAGATGTACCGGGTTTGGGACACGCATCTTTCCCTCCTTTTCAAAATCCTGGATGATTTTCTCTTCCAGAGCAGCGCTTTGCTGAAGATTCGTTGAATTCCTGAAGGATAGCAAAGCTTTCCTGAAAAAAAAACAAAAGAACAAAACAATTAAAACTGATTAAACCCGCCAGGAGCAGAGAGGATTTCAAGGACCCTCCTTGGCTTTGCCACATCCAGTAAAAACCATCCAAAATAAATTCCTATGGATTGTTTTGTGATTGTGGCCGGATTCAGCCTCTTTCCGCGGGGAAATACCGGTCCGTGGAGCCGGGCAGGGAATCGCGGGGATGCGCGTCCCAAAAATCGAGGAGGTGAGGAACCGACCGAGCCCAGCCTGGTGTAACTCAACAGCCGGGAAGGAAAAGATGGATTTCGGACACTTTCAGCCGGAAAAAAAAAAAAGCAGAGAACAGGACAGAGCAGAGCGCAGTGACAAGGAAAAAAGTGCTCTGCACTCGGAGGTCTCTTTTTAACTCGCAACTAACGAAATCTGGCTGAAAATAACGCGGCAGAACAAACCTCAGCCTTGTTCCTCTGCTTTCCAGCCCCCTATTCTCCGCCAGGCAGGAAAAAAATCGATACGATGCCTAATTTTTGTTTTGTTTTATTTTTTTTCTCCCGTATCAAAATTAATTCCGCGGTGGTTTTGGAGTTAAAGCTCCGGGTGCTGATGGATGGGGAAAAAAAAAGGCAACCCAAGAAAACCCACATTAGGAATTGGGGGGAGGGAGGGTGTGTCGCGGGGAAGGAGGGAAACATTTGATTTAAAATATTCTCTGTGCTGAAATTTGAATTTTTAAAAATCCACTATGAAAAATGGTTTACAAGGGAGAAAAAAACAGCAGGGAAAATGCAGGTTTCGCAGAGCAAAAGGGGCGGCCGGCGGCGTCTGTGTATTGGGATTTTTATTGTTATTATTTTAATTATTTTATTTATTCCATGCCTTGGCTGCAGCCGGGAAGGGGTCTGGAGGAGGGGGCTGGGGGAGTCTGGGCGTTGGGGGCTGCGGGAAGGGATCGGCCATCCCAGGACAACGGAGAGGAAAGAAATCGGGCTCCAAAAAACCGATGGCCTCGGCTGGGTGGCATCTGCGGACTGTATAGACCATCTATAGGTACCTATAGGTACGGAGGGTGTGGAGCTACAGCCGGCCCTGTCTCGTATTCGATCAGCCGGTTCAAATGGGGAGGGGAAAGGGGGGTTCAAATCGGGGGGACGGCACGGCTGCACTCCTCATTTTTTGGGGCAGCGCGGCAGGACCGGGCCGGGCTGGGAGAGGGGAATGGCCGGGAGTGGGGGATGAGGCGCCCTGCGAGCCCGGAGACGTCTCGGGACGGCATCCGCCTCCTACCGTCTCCTTCCCATTCGTTGCGAGGTCTGGGGATGGACAGTGGAGTGCTGTCCCCGTCCCTGCCCGTTCCAGCAAAGGGTGGACCCCCGAGCATCACCCCCCGGTGGGACACTGCTGGGGGAGGGATGAACCCGTCTGCCCTCCTGGGGGACCGATCCTGAACCCTCCTCCCCGGTGAGCCTTGGAGTTCCTGTCCCGAGAGCCCGTCGCACCTCTTTGCACCCCTGCTCATGGATTCCCTTGCATCCCTATAAACTTCTGCCCACAAAACCCCTTGCACTCCATTCATTCCTGCCCACGGACCCACTTGCAACCTCCTTCACCCCTGCTCATGGACCCCCTTGAACCCCTTGCCCATGGACCTCTTCATACCCCTCCATCCCTGCACAATCCCCTGTATTCCTGCCCACGGGCCCCATTTCCCTCCCCCGTACCCCTTCCCACGGGCGCCTTTGCCCCTCCCTGCATCCCTGCCCACAGACACGAGTCGGGACATCCCGGACCAAGGAAACCCCACGGGAGACTGTGGACAGCCGACCCCACATGGAGGGGGAGACCGGTGGGAAAAGCCTCCCCCCCCTCCAACCGAGGGAGTGTGTGGGCAGGAGGGGACTCTGCTGTGGCTGCCACTCGCGCCCCGGCTCACGAAGGTTTCTTGTCACGCCTCCAGAGACACTCGCCTAAACAAACGTCACATCTGTTTACACGACAGCACTGGTCCTAAAATGTCACCAACCCCCCCGCCTACACCCCCTGTCCTCCAAAGGCCAGGTACCACCCTTGGGAGAAGGGTGTCCAAGGAGCATCATGGCTCAGTGATGCTTCAGGGGCATTTCTAATTCCTTTCCGACCACCCCTTATGCCTCCAAACATATTGTTGCTTTTTCCTCTTTGTGGATGCAGAGGTGTGTGGGGCAGCGATCCCTGCTCTGATGCAGCAGGAGGGGAGAGAGGCTGAGTGGTGACGGTCAGTGGTTGGGCAATGTGGGGAGAGGCAGGATCCAAAACCCACCTGGAACTGGGATCTTTAGGAACTGGGGAACACAGAACATGCGATGCCACGCGTGTCTGTGCCGCTGTGTGTGCGTGGGGAATCCCTGCTTCGGGGGACAGAGGTGTCCCAGAGGACACTGAAAATACAGCGTGAAACAATGTGCTGCATTCCTGTTCAACTTTACAGCCAAACTCAAGGGAATTGAGCCTAAAATATTCCCTGATGCATTCCCCGATCCGGGATCCTTTAAAGTCGTGGAGAGACACGAAAGCCCAGCACAGAGAGGGCTTTCCCTGGGGAGGAGGAGCTGTGTCGCCGTGGCGTAAATGGCTGTGTGGGATCCTGTGGACACACGTCACCGTCACCTGTGGACGGGGGGATCCCCCAGGGCCACCAGCACAGGGATGAGTGGGGGAGCATCATCTGTGGGGAGGGGGAATCCACTGGGGATGAAGGGGAAGCGTCACCGCCGGGGTTCCTGTCGCCCACTTACACCGCCCTCCACACGTGTGGTTTTTTTGTCATTGTTGTCACAGCACTTTGGCGCAGTGACAGTAAAAACGGCACGTGTGGAGCACACCTGCTGTGAGGGCACCCTCCTGGCTGTTGGGCACTGACCGGCCCAGGCAGAGCCCCTCGTGTCTGGCAGTAACAGCAACAGTGATGGAAAAGCCCCTTCCTATTCTCGGAGAGGCTGGAAAAGCCTCCTGTGCCAGGCAGAAAAGGCTGAGCTGCCTGGAAATGCACGGGCTGGAGCCCCGGCAGTGCAGAACCTCAGTCAGTATCACCCTTCTATCCGTCATCTATCCATATATTCATCTATCTATCCAACCATATATCCATATATCCAGACATCTATGCAACTTTCTAAGCATTACTAAGCCTATTTACCTATTAATTCCTCTATACTTGCCAAAATACCTATTTTTTTAATCTGTACAGATCTATCCATTTGTCTATCTCTTTCTCACTTATATGTCTGCCTCCCTGCTCACCTGTACCATCCACTGCATGTCCTTACCTGTCACCGTGGGGTCCCCTACACCCCTAACAAGTGATGCTGCCTGGATCCCCTGCAGTTCCACGGTTTGCCCCCCGAATCTGCCCATGTCCCAGCCCCACTGGGAAGTTTGTGCCGCCTCCTCCATCCCACACCATTAGTCCCCCTATACCCCGGCTTGATGGGGCTGCCTTCAACGCCAGCCTGAGGGGTCTGCCTGCTCGCAGCCCCGACTCCGGGCCGTGCCAAGCCGTGCCGTGCCGTCAGCGGTGCCGTCGGGGCGGCGAGGCCGCGGCTGTCAGCCCCTATTGATGAGGTGTGGGCTGACGGCGAGGAGCGGCGGCCGCCGGCTCCGCTCCAGACTCCCCGGCGCTGGGGTCAATGCCCCGGCCAGCCCCGTCGCCGCCGGGAAGGGAAGGGCTGGACCTGGAGGTGATGCCCCTGCTCCTCCTCCGAGCATCTCACGGCGGGCACCGGGCTGTGGTTGGATATGGTGAAAAAAAGGCCAGTCCTAACCCAAATCCTCCACCCCGGGTGGCACACGCGGGGTCAGGACGGAGGTTTTATCCCTGGTTTCATTGTGGTCTGAAAAAAGCGTTTGTGTCTCTGCGCTGATGTATCAGGGGTTGAATTAATCCACCTATTCTGGAGAGGAAGAAAAAAAATAAAAAGCCAAAGTAGTTTTTCATGCACTGAAAAACTCCAAGCACTGAACTTCCCAGCCCAATGGAAATGCTTTGCATGAGCAAAGGACAAGCAGGATTTTATGTGCAGGCAAGTGCTGGCGGGATTGAGTGGTAATGCAAGTGGATGGTTTGACCTTGGACGAGACTGCTGGTCAAAAAACACAAAATATTGACAATTTTAAAAAGGAAAACTTAAAAAGAGAAGTGAAAAATGCCTCTCTGGCACAAGGGTGAAGTTGTGATCTGAGTCTGACAATGTCCTCCAGCAAGAGACACTGAGTGTAGATGGGAATTTCTGGAAATCTTCCTGTGTCACCTAGATATGCCACAGATGGATTCCCTGAACTTGGGAGACTGGGCTGGGACCCAGCAGATGATCACTCAGCCTCTCCCACATTTTGCAGCCTCAGCTTTGCAAAGGAAAGGAGAACTCCAAGGGTTGTCCAGTCTGAGTGCAATGCTGGAGTTCCCATCCCTGGAAGGATTTAAAAGATATGTGGATGTGGCATTTGGTGACATGGTTTAGTGGTGGCCTTGGCAGTGCTGGGGGAACAGTTGGACCTGAAGATCTTAGAGGGCTTTTCCAGCATAAGCAATTCCATGTTTCTATGAAGTGCTGCCAGAGCTCCTTTGGATTATATCTAATTTCCAGGTGATCTACACAACAATTTCTGGAGTCGAGGCAACATCGTGGGATTTTTTTTTATTTCCTGGTCAACATCCACCCAACTTTCCAGAAATATCCCGCCAAAACCCCCCTTGCACTGCTGTTCTCCAGCCAAGTGAACATTGCAACTTTCCCTGGTGTCACTCACAGGCAGCAGGAATTCAGACTATGTCACTGAGATTCCTATGGCTGCACAAATAAAGCTTCCAGTTTCTCTGGTCCCTTAAATCTGATGAAACCCACTCTGGCTTTGGCTTGGACAGCTTCGTGCACACCTAGGAATGCTGTCCAGGATGGAAAACCTTGGGTGAAGGTGGCATTTTTTCATCCATGGGGAGAAGCAAGAAAATACTGAATGATCTGTAGTTGTAAAAGGCACTGTAACATGAAAGTTTGTTTTATCATGAAATGATATTGTTATCGTCAGGCAAAACTCCAGTGCAGCACGTGGGGAAAGAATACTCAGGTATGTTGCCAAATTTAGGTGTAATTAGCCCTTGTTCTTAGATCATTAATGCAGTGTTGATATTGTTAATCAATAGTGATATCTGTTGGGCAACACGCTTCTGGACAGATGCACCTCTGAGTTTTCATGCATCGTACAAGTCAGGAATGATATGAGCCCTGGGCCTGGCAGTGTAGGAAGGGGAGTGGTGGAATTCTGGACAGGGACACCTCCCACTATCCCAGGTTGCTCCAAGCCCTGTCCAACCTGGTCTTGAACACTTCCAGGGATGGAACCACAGCTTCTCTGGGCAACCTGTGCCAGGGCCTCACCACCCTCACTGCCAAGAATTCCTTCCCAATATCCCATCTAACTCAGCCCTCTGGCAGTGGGAAGCCATTCGCCCTTGCCCTGTCCCTCTAGGCCCTTTATTGGAGCCCCTTTAAGCACTGAAAGAGGTTCTAAGGTATCCCCAGAGCCTTGTCTTTTCCAGTTTACAGTCCTTGGCTTGTAGGAAAAGCAGCTCAGACTCAGCCCCATGTTGTCCTGCCCTGGCCAGGTAGCAGGGGCTGGATGGATGCCATAAGGAATTGGGAGATCCTCCTTCATCAGTTGTCATTAAGGAAAGTGAAGTCTCTGCTTTAACTGAACAGTGTGATCTGCACCCTCCACCTGCCCCTGGGGTCTTGTCCCATAAGCAGTCTGAAATGTCTTTGTTTTAATATCCTTGTTGGTAAGGAGTAAAACAGGAGTAAAGAAGGAGCAGGAAGGCAGGGAGAGGATGTAGCTTTTAGTTGGTTGGTTAGCAGCTCTCAGGAAAAAAAAAAAGATGCTTTTACTTGGGAGCCCTCACCATTTTTTGGGCAAGCAGGATTCCCTGACCTTTCAGAGGTAGATGAGGGGAGAGTTCTTCCTTTGCCCTCCCATCTGGTTGGCCACCACCTTCATGGTTGACTCTAAGGGGAATGTTGCACTGCTGAAAGGATGCAGTAACAGCATTTCAAGCAAGAGGGACAAAGCAGACTTTGATTTAGTATTTAAAGGCAAAGACATCTTGAAAGGACAGGTCCTACCTTTGGCTGGAAAAATGTGTCACTGCAGTGTCACCCTTGTCAAAGAATGATGGAATCATAGAATGGTTTGAGTTGGAAGGGACCTTAAAGAGCATCTGTAGCTCCCTGTGAGTCTCCTTGGCTGTACGACAGCAGAATGGAGTTGGATTCTGTATTTTTCTTTTCTCTTTTACAAAAGAACCTTGGGCATTTTATAAAGAGCACCACATTAAGCCTCACAACAACACTGCAGGGTATGTAGATCTTATTATCTGGCAAAACAAGGCAAAGGAAGAACCATTTCACTGAGACTCTGGTGGAACTGTACATGTAATGTTCACTGCAGAAAACAGACATGGCAGAAGTGGAACTCATTAGGAAGCACATTTTTTGGTTCAGAGGAAAACCTTTTAAAAATCAAGAAAAATGTCATTTGTGTTTCATCTGGAAGAGGCAGAAATAAAAAGGTTCGCTATTTGTTGATTCTGGCTCCAAAGCTCCAAAGTTTAATAATTTTTCTCTTTAAAAAAAAATTAATTGAATTTCACTTTCTCTTTGGGCTTTTTGGTTTGGTTTTAGTTGGTTTGCTTGTAAAAATATTTGAAGACATTTCTGGATGAATTGCTGTTTAAACTCAATTAAAAGCAAATCTAGGCTTGGACAGCTATAAACAGTAAGTTTAAACATTTTCAATCATTTTCAGCTATGAAACCAGTACTCTGGTTTTGCTATTGAAAGGGCAATATTGGGACCATGAATTCAGATAGGATTAACTAATTATAGCTGAAAAACCTTTGAATTATTTTCCTTGGATTGCATTAAGATTTTTTCCCTTTTTTTTTTTTTATGCAGGGGGGAGGTGGTTGTTTCATATAGAGAATAAAGAACATTTTCAGAACTCAGTCTTCTTACTGCACTAAAAAAACCTTGACTGTTAACAGCATGCAGTGGGAAAACCAAAGCATGGGCAAAAGATGTTACATTTTATATTGTTGCAAGCAAGAACCAAACACACAAAGGGAAAAAAAGGCCGAAAAACAACAGGGCTGTTGTTGTTTAACTTTTTATTCCTGTCTTTTCATCTTACATGGAAAATGTTATTAAGGATATGACAGCCACAGCCCTCCACTACAAACATCAGGATAACTATGAAGTCTCCAATGTTTTTTCCCTCACTCATTTGCATCAGATTCATGTTTCTGTCATCACCCTTTGCAGATGTTTCTTGTTCTTTGAGCAAATCTCAGCATCATATCTGGGTCACATTGTCCCTGTCCTTGAAGTTATAGGTGAGAAACACTTAAGAAGAGCAGAGGTTTTGCTCCCTGGAAGTGTTCAAGGCCAGGCTGGATGGGACCCTAAAGAGCCTGATCCAGTGGCAGGTGTCCCTTCCCATGGCAGGGGGTTGGAACTGGGTGATCTTTAGTCCCTTCCAACCTGAACCATTCTGTGGTTCTATGATTATTTGTTCTTCACGTTTCATATCCCATTTGGAACAAATCACTGGGGTTTTTTTTGAGGACACTCTAGAATCTTCTATTTTCCAGTGATCAGTTGGTTGTGTGAAGAGCACCTTTGAGCCTTACCTGTGCCTGTCTCATTTCTTGCCTTTTGGCTGTCCATGAGATTTCAGCCCCAAATCAGACGTGTTCTGAGTTAAGTTGCCATGCAGAGCTTTTCACATCATAGAATCATGGAATCATTTAGTTTGGAAAAGATGTCCAAGATCATTGAGTCCAACCTTTGACTGATCCCCACCTTGTCCCCCAGCCCCAGTCCAGTCATTCCTTGAACACCTCCAGGGATGGGGACTCCACCACCTCCCTGGACAGTCCATTCCAATGCTTGACAACCCTTTCCTTTTCTCCACCATCCTGGGTGCTTTGGCTACAGGGAGAGATGTCTGGAGAGTTTCTCTCACCATCTCTACTTTCTTCAGCCATTCAAGGCTGTGAGCAAAATCACAGAATCACAGAACAGTTTGTGTTGCAAGGAACCTTAGAAGTCATCTCATGGACAGGGACACCTTCCACCATCCCAGGTTGCTCCAAGCCCTGCCCAACAGGGACAGCCACCCCTGTAGACAAATCCCAAACACTTTGTGGGAACATGCCAAGACCCTTCCCATAAAGTTGCTTGGCTGTTGCTGCTCTGAGTTGGGAGCTGGGGTGCATTAGGATAGATGTGGCCACCTTGGCCAAACCCAAGCCTGCTGTGTTGTCATTCATTTGATGTTCCTGAGAATGTTGTGGCCAATTCCCTCAGCTCCACTGCAGACTGTCCAGGAGTCTCTGAGCAAGCCCTGTGGGCTCTCTGCAGTCACTCCAGAGAGGAGGATCCTTCCAGGTGGAGGAACTGTCCCTCTCCATCAGTTACTGACAACAAATTCAGATACCACTGGAAAGAATCTGAAGTGAGTCCAGCTGGGCCTCCAAGTCAGATCCTCCTTCTGTGGAATAATTTTTGTATCTTTCTCTGGTATAAATTTGGCCACTAATGTTGAGTATGTTGTGGAGGGTCACGACAGGACATCTTCTGTTGGTGACAGATTTGGTGGGTTTCTTTTTTTAGAATTCATGGCCAATTTCACATTTTTTTCCTGTTAAGAAATAAAAAAATAATTAAAAAAAAAAAAAGCGGTGTTGGGGGGAAATATATAGAGCTTTTTCCTATTTTTGTCAATTTTTTCTGGTTTTCCTTTTCACCTTCCTCTTTTTTTTTCTCTCTGCTGTTGGTTCCATGCTGGAGCCCAAATGCCTTATATGGACATTTTTGACAAAAGAGCATAGATGTATTTAGGGGAGAACTCTCCTCTTCAGACTTGGCCTCTTTTGGAGCCTGGATTATCAAGAGCTTTTACTTTTACTTTGTTTTTTCCTTTCTTCTTCTCCACCCTATTCTTGTCCTGTCAGATGAGTCCTGATCTCATCAAGATCTCTGCATGTGCTTATCTCCCCCCCATTGACTGGAAGAGGGTTGCTTGGTAAATAAAGCTTAGCAAATGGTCACGTCTTCAAAAGACATCAGGAATTTAGGTGGAAAAGTGTGTCTGGCCAAGGCTTCTGTGTTCAGCTGTCAGCACAATAACACCCTGACTTGGCTGATCCTTTGCAGCACTTTTGGAGGAGAAGGATGTCCTTAAGGCTTGGGAAGTCCCAGCTCAATTCTCAATTGTCCTGAGATTTTGGAGAGGCTGCTGCACCTCTTTTGGGACCTCAGTTGTCCATCCACTAAAGTAGAGGTAATAAAGCCCCAAGGAGTGTAATTGATGAGTCTTTGACTGCAACGTGCTCTCTACACAGTCAGGGTCTGGGATGGCACGAGCCGAGGGGACATTCATCCCAACGTCCAGCCCACAGACAAGGGAGGGAGGGATTTGTCCCTGCAAACAGAGATTAAACCATTGATCAAAACACTCCTGAATGGGCTTATGGATAAGTCTATCAGCAGATAGAGTTTGGTGTCCCCTCTGAAAACGTGGAGGGCTGATGCTGCTGTGGAGATAAGTTGATAGTGTTGACCAGAGACATTATCAGGGTTGGGGACAATGTGAGGACATGAGCAAACACTGGGCAGTGGCATCTCAAGAAAGGCTTTGGGAGTCCCTGGGTGATGCTATCTCACAAGGCAGACTGTGTAGGGAGCTGCTTTCCCTACACAGCAGGATTGGGAGGGGATTGATGACTGTAGAAACTTTAGGACATGAAAGACTGAGGGTACAACGTGATGGTGTTCAGGCAACAGTGCTGGAAAATCATTGTGCAAGGCAGATGTCTTGGACTGTCTCACCAAGTGCACCAAAATCATCGGTTCTCAGCCCAACTTTCACAGAATCACAGAGTAGTTTGGGTTGGAAGGGACCTCTGGAGACCATCCAGTCCAACCCCACTGCCAAGGCAGGGTCACCTGGAGCAGGTGAGACAGGAACATGTCCAGGTGGGTTTGGAATATCTCCAGAGAAGAAGACTCCACAACCTCCCTGGGCAGCTGCTCCAGTGCTCTGCCACACTCAATGTGAGGAAGTTCTTGTGCAAGTTTGGGCTGAAGAAAGCTGCTGGAAAATAGTTTCAGTGTTATCTCTGTGTCAGTAGCTTTCTTTTTAAAAATGAAGTTGTTTGAGTGTACTGGCTGTACATAACATTTACAATGACTGATGAGTTCAAGCCATGTTTGGCAGAGGGTGGAGACTTGTAGGGAAGAGTAGGAATAGGTACCAGGTATCAGGATTCAGACTCTACCTGGAAGAAATGCTAAGCCAGGAGCTGTTTGCATGTCCAAATCATGGACAGGCTGCACTGGCTAAAGGTGAAGAAGATGTTCTAATCTACAGAAAAACACAGCATTTTATTCCTCCCTTTCCCAAATGAAAGATATTTAGCTTCCCCATGAAGACAAACCTGCTCTTAGGTTTTGAGACGACCAATTTGCACCCATTTCCACCAAGTCTATAATTAAAATGAGATCCCAGAGCTGAGAGCTGTCAGCCAGTCCCTGTGAAGTTCACGCATTTAAATGTTCCCATCAAAGCAAAACCAACATCCTAAAACTTAGCAGTAATTGGATCACAAAGTGCAAGCTCCCATGATTAGATCAGGAGAGCTTTGCCAGGTCTTTACTCAATCAAAAGAAATAATCAGGCGGCTGGAAAAGGGAGCAGCTCTTCATTTAAACTTCATTAATTTCCTGTTCACTTGGCAGGGCCCACAAGTTACACTTAGAGATGCAGAGGTGGCTTCTAAGTGAGCACAGACTATTGCTGGAGCAAGAAAAAAACCTTCATAATCTACACAATGGGAAGAAGTCCAAGCTCCAACTGTCTGGGATATTCCTTGTCTAAAGAAAATATGTAGCTGGCTGCTGTGTAGTTTATTCAGATTATAGGGTTGCTGCTCTGCTTTGCAAGTCTCTTGGATCAGATGAGGTCCTTCACTGCTGGGCCAAGCAGTGCCATCCCACAAGGGTGAGATGAAGGAGATAAAGGCATTGATCACAGAATTATTGAGTCATAGAATGGCCTGAGTTGGAAGGGACCTTAAACATAATCTAATTCCAAGCCCCCTGCCATGGACAGGGACACCTTTCACAGTTGATGGCTGGCAGCACAAGCCTGTGTGAGGACCTAGAAGGGATGCAAAGAAGTGATCATATCATTTTCTATGGGGAGATCTGAGGATGGTCAGAAAGGTTTAGTAATTCTGCAGTTTATGCTGTGCTGGATGGAGTTTTCCATCTCTCAGATTGTGCTCAGGAGGATATTTGTCTAGAGGTTAAGCCATGTTTTCTGCTTAAAATGGATTTTACTAGCAAATACTGGTTTATCCATGTTTATCCATGTTTAGCTGTCACTGAGGTGATGCTTATTTGTTTATATCTTCACCTAAACCAGGTAAGCCATGATGTTTTACAGGTGCTGTTACTTTTTGGGGAGCTGGACAGCACTAATGGGAGACAACTTCTCTATGCTACATATCTGTGAAGGCCATACAGCCCAAATCTGAATTTACAGCTAATTTATCTTACCCAAGTGAACAGCCCCATAGATTCATGTGGGAGCACTTGAGTGAGTGAAGATCAAGTGGCCAAACCTCTTATTTGGGAGTTATCATCAGGCAGTGCTTTTAAATAGAATCCTAGAATGGTTTGGGTTGGAAGAAACCAGAAAAATTCCAACCCCCTGCCATGGGCAGGGAGACCTTCCACTAGACCAGGTTTTTCCAGGCCCTGTCCAGCCTGGGGCTCATATACACTGGGGTGGAATTGGCCACAGTGTCCAACATCTGATTCATCTTGATTTCAAAGCAGTCCAAGCCCTAATTAGTGCATTAGGGGTGCAGGGATGCTGACCTGATCTCAGTCACCCTAAAATCGTCCTTACTACAGCCCAAATTCATGTGGACACCTGAAGGACTGAGTATCAAAACCTGTTGGAGCAGGAGAGTCCAGAAATGTTCTGGGCTGCAACTGCCCCATCCCTGGAAATGTCCAAGGCCACAGTGGAAGGTGCTTGGAGCCCCTGGGATAGTGGAAGGTGTCCCTGCCCATGGCAGGGGGTTGGAACAAGATGATCTTTAAGGTCACTTCCAACCCAAACCATTCTATTATTCTACTCTATACTTCCCCAGAAGGATATTGTGGGTTTCCAGAGTTTTTCATGGCCACAGTTGAACACACTTTCTACTACGAGGAATTTTTTCTAACAGACAATCCCCTAAAATCCCATCAACTTTGGTTTGAAAGTGAAAAGGGAGTAGCTGTCAGCAGAAAGTTCATTCATCTTAAAAGGAAAGAAAGACATTCCAGTCAAATTAAATAATAAACGGGGTGATAAAACCCACCTGCTTTTCAACTCCAGGTTTCTGTTTCTTTTTAAATGAGATCAGTGTATTAAAGAAGTTCAGACTGAGATTTTTTTGTGGAATTATTGGGCCAGAGAATATCCCATCTAACCCTCCCCTCTGACAGTGGGAAGCCATTTCCCCTTGTCCTGTCACTCCAGGTCCTTGTCCAAAGTCTCTCTCCAGCTCTCTTGGAGCCTTTTTATGCATCTGAAGGGGCTCCTAGGTTTCCTCAGAGCCTTTTCTTCTGGAGATTGCTGCAATCCCCAGCTGACCATGAAGCAAGGCCCTTCTTACTGTGATGTCTGGGTGCAGTGAGAAAGGATCTATTTTGGTGGTGGGTGTTTTTGATGTTGGAGAAATAGCAGGATGCTGCAAGGAATTAGGCTGTAAGAATTCTTAATTAAGCATGAATGCAAAAAACATGCAAAATGGACAGTGGCCAATTTCATTTCAAGAGCTCTAAACGCCTCTGTGCCCAGCAGTGAGTTCAGAATTTAGGGAACAGACACGTCACACAGTGGAAATGCAGACCTGATAAAGCTGGCCTGAGTGAGAAGTGCAGCCCTTGGCAGAGCCAACTCCACCACAAGGTCTGGGACACACAAACCAGGAGTGTGGAAGAGGCTTATGATATCCTGAGACAGGGGAGGACTTGGAGGGAACCTGTGAATAACTCGGGGACAAGCACTAATGGAAAATCCAAGGATAAAAGAGGTTTCTTAGTTCAGGGTTTCTCATTAAGCACAAGCATTGCTCTCACCATGGCATGAAGAGGATCACATGGAAGTAGAAGCTGAGGAGTTGTGTTTGGGGCTGGACCAACATATCCTGCTCCCCTCAAACTGGCAACCTCTATAATCAAGACAAAGATTTTCCTGAAAGGGGAGAACGAGGTGAAACCTTTACAACGTCCCTTTCAACTCAAACTATTTTATGAAAATAAGTGGAGGGACTTGCCCAGGGCTAAGCAGTGACTCTGAGGTGGAGTCAGGGGTGGGGCTGAGGTCTTTTGTCTCCTGCTGGTTGCACCCACCTGGCTCAGGACCCAGAAAGAAGTAATGACAGTAAATAATTTTATTCTTTTCCTGTTCATGACACCCTTGGAGATTCACACATGTGAACAGACATGGATCTTTTAATAGGAAGGATGGTCCTGTTCCAGAGAGAGCACTTCACTGGTGTTGGTAGGAGATTTTGGGAGATCCCCCTAAAAATAAAACCAAAATATCCAGGAAACCTGCCTATTTTGCAGCTTTCCCATTGCTGTTCCCTTTGTATGGTTGTGTGGAGAATCACAGGCTGTTTTTTAACAAATCTTCCTGGCATTTGATGCAAGCCCAGGGGAACGGTGGGAAGGAGCTGTAAAATGGCAAGTCTTTCCCTGGCTGTCTCTGCTCCCAGCCTTTCCTTGGAGTTAGATAACAGCAACAGCAGATAAGAGGAAAAGTGGTTCTTTAATTCAGTCAGAATTTCACTTAGTGTGAAGGAAAGCGTCTAGTGAGAGAATTAGACTAAGCCAGGAAATTGCCTCTTAAACCTGAACTGTCCTGTGCTAAAAGTATATTCAACATTTTATATAAATACATATCTGTCTTTTTCTGTGGCACCACAAAATCCTGGTCTTCTAACAGTGGCCAAGAAACTATTTTAACTCCATAAAAACAAGGCAATACAACCTTTTTAACTACATAACCTGGAGCACTTTTTCAGGTCTCTCCCAGTATCAAATATTCCAAGTATCCAGGGACACTTGGGGCCAAGAGAGCCACGATCTCCCCTTTCCAAGAGGTTCCCACCCAGCCCATAGTGAACTCCACAGAGGGAGATTTTGGCCAAGCATGGCCAAGATGATGCTTCAGGTGGTTCATGACCTACTGGAGCTCAACACTTGGGTGAAAGGGGCTCAACCAAGGCTTTGTATTGAGCAGAAACATTTGAGGGGGCTGAGGAGGGATCAGGCTCCAACTCTTATTGTTGTTGAAGACCTGCATCCCACTTCAGGGAAGAAGGCTGTGTCTACCCTGCTGCTCCTCTTATTTATCCATCCCTGGGTGTTTGCTGGCAGGAAACAATGTTCTTCCCGTCTGGGCAGCAGGATCAGCACATGGGATATCCCTGTGGTTTGGGGAGATCTGCCATGAGCAGCCCTTTCATGGCAAAGCATCGCTGCACCTTCACTGCATTCGGGTGGTTTCAGACCAAGAGGACAATTTGGTTTTTTAAAAGTCCTTTGAGAGCTGGCAAATCGTTCCAATTCCTTTTGAGTTTTGGGTTTCCTGACCCCTCTAACAGCAGCTCCTGAGAGATCTCTGCAGCTTTGTGTCACTTAGGCCAGGGAAATCAGAAATGTGGTAGGCTGGTGTTAAAACTTGCCCAACTTCCACGCTGTTTCAGGTTTCTGAGCTCAGCTTTAGGATCTTTATCTTAAGGATGTCAGGCAGAAAGAAAACACTGGGCAGCCTCTGAGTAATTCCTTATCTAAAATGAGTGGGTTTTGTTGTTGATTTATATTAAATTTCTTCAGTCTTCTGGCCCTCAGATGCTTCAGGTGGCAGATTCCCCAAGTTTGTTGTCTTGCCTTATTTTTTCATTTCTAGTTATGCTCTTTACAGGTACTCTTGTTTTTATTAGAAGGAAAGCAGTTGTCTCCTGGGACACTGGCATCTAATTAAAGGTGGCACATTCCAGGGCAGGAACTATGGGCTCTCTTCTGAGAAATCCTGATCTGTGGCAATCATCAAATCCTTTACTAGGCTCCTTTTCTGGTTTATTTTTAGGTTGAAGATTTATCAGGCTTTGAGATGTCTCAGTGCTTCTGTCATCCAGAGCAAAGAGGTCCTTGTGTGCTGAGGGCCAGAGGTATTCAATATTATAAACATGAAATGTTGCTTACTAAGATAAATAATCCTATCAGAAAAATAAGAATATGGTAGATCACACAGTCTGTGGCCAAGGATTGTGTTGAACTTAAAGTTGGGATTTTTTGTTTAACTGAAGACTTTTCTTCTTTAATTTTCCCCCCCATCATTCTTTGAATGCACATGGACTTTTACCATCCCCAGCATCCTGTGGACACCTCCACCAGACTGAAAAGATGCTTCCAGGCAGCTTGTTGCAACACCTGGGGCCAGTGTAAAAGCAGGGGACATTCTCTCTGCACCAAGGAAGGGAAGGTAGAGTGGAGCTTGCCTGTGAACTGATGCTGAGATAGCAGTTCAGTATCTAAACAGGTAACACCCAATTACAACAGAACTGTGTTGACTTACACTTTTCCTTATCAGAAGAATCAGGTATTCATGTAAATCACAAAAGAGTTTGATGGATGCCAGCCCCACACCAAGGAACAAGAGCCTAGTTAAACAAAATGTATGTTGCCCTTATCTTTAAGCTGTGACTATTGCTATGAAATAAAAAACTATAAAAGAAAGTGCCTTATCATGGGGATTCTAATTCCTTAATGCTCTCCAGAGGCTGTTCCTGTGCTGGAATCAGACCCTTGGGACCACTTTCTGAACCCCACAGAAGTAATTTTCTCGCAGACAGATGATCTTTCCTTATCAAGTGTTGTCTTGGCAATAAAAAAAGGCTCTTTCTTGAGATGCATGTTTAGACTGAGCAGGGTGAAAAAACAAGAGGAAAAGAAGGGGAAGCTAAATTGGTTTAATTCTGGTCCTTGCCTCAAAGTAAACAATGAGGTCCAGGGACAATCTTCATTAGACTCTCCTGGCCTGGAAGTGTGGCATGGAAAGCACATGTGGTAAAGGAGCCTTGAGACAGCTGTGCTGGAGACTAGTTCCAAGCTCAGTTTGATGGCCACAGCTAATCAGACTCTCTTATCACATTTACTGGGAGATGGGTGATGCCAATAAAACCAAGTCAGGCTGAGTGCACTTAGTGGAGCCAAAAAGCTGGTAGTTAATATGGCTCATGGCTGGGGAAAGCCAGCTGGCCCCTCTCTCTCCTGTCTTGGTGCTGGTGGGACCTCAGATTTGGGTTATTCACTGGGGATCTTAAGCTGTGACAGGAATGATGGGCAGGACATATAATTTTATCATTATTTAGTTATATTATGAGGTCTACAGGTGCTCTGTCTGAGATCAACAACTTATTTTAAATGACACCTGGAAGCTCCAAGGGTGACAGTAAAATCAACCTGGGGCTTTGCACGATGGATCTGCTGAGCCCTAACTTTGCCAAACGTGGAAAATGGAAAGGTATAACTCACGACAGTGATGGACTGTGTTCATACCTCCTTCCTCCAAACTGAAAATAGTGGTTGTTAGGAGATACCACTGGAAAAAGATGAGCTTGTAGTGATTTTCTCTTGGTACAGTTCCCCTACCTCCAGAAAATTGCAGGTGATGGATATCCAAAACCAGAATCAGTATAAATGTGTTTAAATCCTTCTCTTAAATTTTATTTTCCTTAAGAAACACCTATCTATCTAAAGCCTGGTCCTCTTCTTCTGCATCCCAGTAGTTTATCAGGGATTTTACACCTCCCTGCAACACTCACCTTCTGTAGGACACAGTCTCATCCTGGAGATCCTACAGATTAAATAAATTTATGGCTTTCTTTAACCTGACAATTTAAGCTAGCTAGTTGATTGAACAATACATAATTTAATAGAACCTTAAAACTAAGTACCAAAACAACAAGACCCACATGTGAATGGCAGGCAGTTTTCCAGCTGCTTGCTCTCCCTGTGGACTCCCAGACTCCAGGGACACCTCCCACTATCCCAAGTTGCTCCAAGCTCCATCTAACCTGTCCTTGGACACTTCCAGGGATGGGGCAGCCACAGTTTCTCTGGGAACCCTGTGCCAGGGCATCCCCAACTCATCGGGGAAGAATTCCTTCCTAAGAGCTGGGATTTTGAGAAACAATCACTTTCACTAGCTGCCTTCTTCTGGCCTTGCTGATGCCCCCCAAGCCCACCATCACTTCTGAACCCCTAAATCCCAGTGAAATCCCATTATTACAGGCCAAAATAAGTGGTGGAGACTTTAAAGTGATTTTTGGAGACAAATAGCAGGACTGTGCTTCAGGTAGACCCCAGAAGGTGGCCAGATGGGCTCTGGAGAATTAAATCCCATGTCTGATGCCCTCATTTGTTGCAGCACATGCCACCATTTGAACCTCCTTCCCATTTCACTCCATCACTAGACCTGAAATCTGGTGCAGAGACCTGCTGGGCTCAAGAAATCCACCTACAAAAAGAGGAGCAGGAAAGCAGCTGGTGGAGAAGGTGAGTGGGCTGTGAGGGTACAACCATCAGGATGGGAGGGGGCTCAGCTGCAGGTGTGCAAATACAGCTCATCCCTGGCATCTGCTGGGAACACAGCTGAGCAGGGAGAGCTGCCTTTATCTCCTGACCTCTTGCTCCCCTGCCTTGAGCATCCAAATGCTGTGAGTTCAAGCGCATCCCAACCAGCCCAGATGGGTCCCACACCACAGGGAATGAGGCTCTTCAAGGGGTCCCTACTTGGGAGCCCTGTGGTAGGATTCTGCTTCCTCCAAAAAATGCATTTGCACCCATCCCTGCAGAAATACAGTCCCCTAGATGCATCTGGACTCAATGGTCCCAGCACATCTGCATCACCTGGGCTCACATCCGCCTGGGCAGCTTGTGAAGCTGCTGCTCACAGAGGGTCAGGTCAGACCCCCTCTCAAACAGCAGCAGACTTAGAGGCCATAAAACACATGGTCTAACACACCCTGGGAGTCTCCCACCACCCTATGTGTGTTCCAGAGGCATCCTTCATTGTCCTGTATGAGGTGGTCTTCCTCAGCCTCCTCTGCCAGCAGTGCTCCTTCAGCAGCCAAAAAAAAAAATCACAGGAGCTCAGGGCCCCATCTCACTCCCTCTCTGCTGCTCACACATGTCGCTTCCGTGGCCGCCTTGCTTTATTTTTCTGGCAAAGGAGGTAAGAACAGCTCGTGCAAATATTATTTATTTTGTATTAATAGCTCGGAGTCAAAGCCTCAGCAGACACTTGGAGTAAACAGGATCACTCAAAATACAGTTGTTTAAAATCAGAGCTTTGGTCTGACCCTGGGGTTTCTAACCAAAGCCAGAAAAACTGTGTATATAGAATCTCTTATTATTTTCCCCCTTGTTAATCCACAGTACAACAAGTCTTGCTTGTAGCCAAAGGACTTTGACCAGGATGATTAAGGCAACATTTCATTTAGGCAGTTGCACGTGTGGTTGTAGAGGTGGTCAAGATGTAAAATAATCCTCCCTATCTGACTAATAACCCCCTTTGCACTTCCAATGCAATTTGTATTCAAGCACACCACGCTTCTCCTCAGCCATTCCTCTCCCTTCATTTTCCCTCTCAAAATATGTATTTTAAGTGCAGGCAGCTGCTGGGTGAACCCCTGTCTTTTAGAAGAAATTTTCTGGACTTGTTTTCTCGTGAAAGAAAGAAAAACAGCACTTTTGTTTTTTGATTTTCCTTCCTCTTTGTTTTCTTTTACTCCCTGTCCTGCACACTCAGTTTTCAAGCAAGATAAAAGGAAGAGAAAGGGGAAATAAAACAACAGTGAGTTTATATTTTGATCTGTCTTCAGTGTGGTTTTCTCTCTTCCATTTTTCCCCCAAGTAACAGAAATATTCCCAGCTGAGAATTAGGGCACCTCAGCTCATTTAAATGATTGTGTAATATTGAACACATTCATGAATCCAGTTCTAACTGTGGTAATCCCTTGCTACTGATGGATTAATTAAAGGGGAGAAATAGTTACAATACAGCAGTTAAGACAGACCTTGAGAAACCCAGGTTTAAGTCCTTGAGCTTCTCTACTGGTTTTGAATCATCCATGTAGCTATTTTTTCTTTGTGAAATGAGGGTGTCAGCCCACACCCCATGGGCTAAGAGCAGCACATGGGATCCCTTACAGGGTCTTGCACCCCAAAAATTCAGGCAAAGCAGAGACAACCAGCCAGGGATGCTCCAATAAGGAAGCTCAACTCTTCCCCATTTGCAAAACTTTATTATTCTACGTTTGGGCAGCAATTAAAAGGCTTTTGAGGGGTGAGCACTGGCTTTGCCCAACACCCCTTCCACCCTGCAGCATCCCTGATGAAATCAGCCCCTGTGGGGTGGGCAGCCACGCTTTTGGGGCTTCACACTTGCTACAGCTCTTGGAAAGCCTCAGCCTGAGGCTTTCCCTATCCCAGCCCGCTGTTATAATCACACATTGTTCCCGGTCGCTGCCTCGTCGTCTCACAGCACTTGGAAAATGTCAGATGTGGGAGTCCGGCAGCCCTAGGTTAGAGTAAAAAACTCCCAAACATATTTGGAGGGTTGCCAGCACTTTGCAAACCCTCTGCAAACTCAGATAAGGGGCGACCTTGCAGCCTGCGGGCTCGGCCAGGAGTTTATAAACCCTCCATTTGCTTGGGTTGAGCTTTCTCAATATTGTGATCATCCCGTCCCCTCCCGGCATCTCCCGGTGCCGCGGGGTGGGAAGGCAGCGTGCGAAAGCAGGATCTGCTGGCAATGGTGACCTTCGGTGTTCAAGGTGGAAGAACCCGTTGGAAATGTGACGTCCAGAGCTGGCAGGGACAGAAACCCCCCCTGCACAGGGAGGCAGAGGCTGCCTGGGGCTGGATCTGTCAGGGCCGAGTGAGCAAACCCAGTGCCCCGTTGTGTTTGAGCTGGAGGTCACAGGCGTTGTCCCAGAAAACCCCCTTTTTGGATTTGCAGCAAAAGATGTTCCTTAAAAAAGCGGCTGGGGAAGGGCGGCAAACGCTGCTCGGTGAGGAGGGGGAGGAAAGGTTGAGTTTGGGGCTTCATTTTGAACCGTAATGAAATCTAAACATTTTGAAATTCTTCCCCAAATGACAAATAATGTCAAATACTGAGATAGCACCGGGCTGGATTTGAGCCGCGAGGCACCTTCTTATAGTCCTAACTTCTGATAAAAAGGATGGAACAGAGTCAGGAAAACTTTCCTCTCTTTCCTCTCATTATTTTTCTTTTTTCTTTTCTTTTTTTTTCCCTTAAAAAACCCCAACGTTAGTGAAATTAGCAACATCTCCTGAAGTGTTCCAGTTTAGACGGGAGAGCCTTTCCCAGCAGGAAATGTTTCCCTTTGGGTTTTCCTGGCCAGCTCTGACCGACTGCACGTTCCCGACTTGCTGCAGTTGGACTGAAGGTCCAGACTGAGCTTAACAGGGTGCAAAGATCCCCTGCCCCCCCAAAAAATCAGGGGTTTTGTACCTGAATTCCCATTAATTAACAGGGTTAATTAGCTCAGAAGCAGCACAGTAGATATATAAGTGAAGGATGTGTGTCCTTAAGACAATGTTGTTAATCTTTTTTTCCCCCTCTTTTCTCATTTGCTTTAAACTCGAGGCTTTCTGTTAAAAGCTTTGTGGATCAGTCAAACAATTTTTTTTTTGTGCATGAATAGTTTACAAATCGTTTTCCCCATATCCTTACTGCACAGCTGTACATGGTTGAAGTATTTCTCACCCATCCATACATCATCTAGTGAATTCAGGGTCTTTTGGGATCTGTTTGCAGTTTGTTTCTTACTTGCAAACAGATTTGTTTTCCCTCCAGGTCAAATAAGTCATGAAAATGTCAGTGCATGAATTACCTGTGAACTATTTACCCCCTGCGTCCCACCTGGGACCCCCTGAGCTTCCCAGGGCACATCTGGTCACCTGAAACACCACAGAAGTGTTGGAGTAAACCAGGATAAAGAGCCAGAAAAACATTCAGGTGTATTCTTGCTTTGTAAGAAAATCAGGGGATCTTTGCCTGTGCGAATTATCAGCTCCCAAACCTATGGGAGCATGATGCTCTTACGGGAAAAAATATTCACAGCTCTCTTTTGGGGTTGCTTGGCAAGCTGGACTTTCCCTAGTTGTCCTTAGCCCCTTAGAGTTTGTGGTTCAGCTCCCGAATTTGAAGAAAAATCCTTGTTTTATTATGTTTTTAACTTCCTGTTCCTTTTTCCACTGTGCCCTGTGGACGGCTCCGTGTCTCAGCCCTCCCTGGGCAAAGTGCACACAGGGATAACAACCCCCAGCCTATTGGGACATGGAAACAACTCCTTCCTTACTTTCCTTTTGGGAAAGGTGAGGAAAAGGCCCATATCCTCTAACTCCAGATTGCCATCTCCTTTCCTCCTGAGGAGGATGTGATGCAGATTAAGGATTCCAATATCTCAATCTGTGGTTTTTAATTCCCTGGAGTCAGGATGGTAAATCCTGGCTCAATGTTGAGCATGGAGGGTCTCCAAAGGGAAGAGATCATCTCTAGCCAGATCCTGCAACAGACCCCTGCCTCTCCCCTTGTGCAAAGCAGCCTGTCTTGGCCCCCTTTTTTATTTTCTCCTTTCTCCCCTCTTTTTTTCTTGCCTCCCCCTTCTGGAGCATTCAGCAGTTAATATCCTTCTGTCTCCAATTGTGCTTGGAGAGGTGTAACATTTGATAAGCCCCATTTAACTTGGCTGTACTACATTGTTTAAATAATTCAAATACAGATTGGCCCTTTAGAAGGATTTCTGCTCTATTGACCCTGCTGGTCATGAGTTACCAGGAAGTCAGGGAGGGGCTTGTAGAGCTGAAAGCCTAGAAAAAAAATCAATTCCAACTCTTTAGTGCCCCAATCACACCCCATTATTCCCAGGTAATTGCAGACCTGCTTTACTGTTAACTCTTTGGGAACAATGCTGCCTTTGGCAGGAATAGAGGAAGCCAGAAGGGTTTTCTTCTCCAACAGGGTCCTATTCTGTAGGGACAGTGTCATGTTCTTATCAGCAGAGTTTGGATGAACAATTATTCACAGGTAGAAGTGTCAAATTGCTTGGTAGCTATTTTTTCCACTCCCTTTTTAATACATGATTTGTTGGAGGTTGTTTGAACTGCAGAATTTGTGGTACTTTTCCCCCTGCTTGTATCTCTCTTTCCCTGTGCATTGAGTCATCAGGAACAAGGAATGGGATCCTGTAACATGTTTGGTCCTTATTGTTACTTGTCTTTTATCAGGTCCCTTTGCTGCACAGACGTGTGGAAAGTCCTACTCATTAAATTGTGGAAGAGAAAGAGTGGTGGCCACGTAGGAGTAGGACTACACAGCCAAATGGTTGGTCTTGAGCACTTGATGTCCACACTGCACATGACTCAGAAGGGGAAAACTCTGGTCCCATGGAAAACAGACCCATGAGAAGCTGTAGTTCATCTTTTGGATTAGTTTCTTTTAAAAGGAATTTAGGTTTTTAAGTACAGCTGGATCTGAAAGGAGAAAACACTGTAGGCTCAAAACAGAGACAAGAGTGTATTATGCTGCAGGAATGAATTGGCTCAATCCCAAAGAGTTGTTTCTGGTTCTTTGACAGTTAAAAGAACCCAAAATTTTGCTCACCTATAAATGCCAGTTGATAACAATGTCCTTTGTCTTCTTCACTGTTCCTAACAGGTGAACCCTGCTCTGACAAGAAGAGGGTTGTGATCCTGGCAACTTTGGCTTGTGAGACCCTGGGAGCCAAGCCTGGGATATTTCATTAATTGGGTTAGGAACCCAAACACAGGTATAAGTCACCTAAATCCCGCCTCTGGGGTGGTGCCTTCTATCTCTAGTCAAGCTCCTTCAGCTCGTGCTCCTCCTTCTTGACATGAAGTCAACAGGACAGGGCCCAGGGCTAAAGACTTCCCAGAACATGATGCACAAAATTCTGTCCTTCCTGGTGCAGGAAGGTTGAAAGTCACCCATCCCATCCTCCAGGCTGATCTGGCCTGGGGCAAAAGCCACAGCCCCACCCTGTCACCCAACATGGCTCCTGGGGGAGGAGATGCCAACCTGGGTGGAAAACTTCATGGAACTGACCACACTTGTTGAGGTGGCTCAGTCTCCACCCCTTTCACAAATGGGCACCTTATCACTGGGCACTGTTTATCCAGGAACAGGGGACAGAGAACAGGGAGGAGCAGCATCAGCCTCCACTCCAGGTCACCACACCAGAGGCTGCTCAGAGTCCATTCATAGTCTGGGTGGGATTCTTGTCCTATCTGCTCTTTCTGTGAGGCCATTCCAGAGCCTCAGTCTTCTATAGGAGCCATCTTCTAATGCCCAACTGGCATTTCCCAACTCACATGTCTCTGATGGCACTGGAGCATCCCTTGTACCTTTCTGAAGGGTCTTTAAAGTTGTCTGTCTATGTTTGATTGACTTATTGATCCAACCTGGGGATTTCAGGGTGTTGGCAACTATAAGGTGACATCTCAGGGTAACAAATGAAGACATGTCCATTCCTGCTCAGCTTACAACACTTAATTCAGCAGGTGATGTTTTCCTGGGGTCTCTATCATCAGGATCTTCCAAGAGATATTACAGAGCCTGGTTTTGGTGTGCTGAATTGCCCCCAGGATGTGCCACTGTCTCTTCCCTCACCATAAAGGGCCTATAGGTACTCTCTGGTTAATTTAAGTGGCTGAACAACTGCTTACAAGTCAAGTGCCCAAAAATCTTCCTCAGCCTCATGTCTCAAGGCAAGAGGGACATGGCACTTGTGGACATGGTGTGCTGGGTTAATGGATGAATTTGATGATCTTAGAGGGCTTTTCCAACCTAAATGGTTCTGTAATTCTATGATTTTAGGGTGGTTGGTCTTGCCATGGAGACACGAATTCCAACTCAGGATATTCTATGAGTCTATAAAGTTGGGGTAAATCCTACCTGCTGTAACCAGCAGCAGAGACATTTCCCTCCCCAGGGTGTGCCTGATTAGCTCTGTGCTGTTCAGAGCAGAGGTCCCATTACAGACATGTACAGCAGCAGAGGAACCAAAACCACAGGCAACTCAGGGAAGCTATGGAACAACCACCACAGTGTGAGTGCAAACAGCACCTGAAATGTGAAACACCGTGAAGAGGAAGAAAAGTCTGTGATAAGTTTTCCGGGCCAATGTTTTAGACTTCCAAGGCATTTTAAGATGTTTAGTTGCTCCCACTTTAATGAGATGTCTTCAGATGCAGGTACTAAAACAAATCCCCTAAGCATTTTGGAAAACCCTGGATGCAGAGTAAGGGAGTGGTATCTTAACTGCAGTTCACAGGAGATTTGGCCTAAAGAGACTCCTGGGACCCTGATTTTAGACAAAGCAGAGCTAAACTCACCCCCTCCCCCCTCCCTGACCTGCAAAGGGTTAAAGGGTGGGGGAGCCCTTTGATTAATAGATGTCGTGTGAACATGCACATTCGCCTGTGACTGCATTCCTGGGGCTTTCGGCCTGGTGATAAGCTGTGACCAAAGTCCTCTGGCTCTGGGCAAGGAGAGCAAACAGGGCCCCAGTGAAGCAGTTATTAATTCCAGCCTTGCATCTCCCAGGGCTGTCTCTCAGCAACGGGGCTCCCGGGAAACCTTTCACACACCAATCGATACACGTTGCCTCACCCCTTGCCCTTTCCATCCTCATCCCTCTCCTCCTGTGTGCTCACCCTGGTATCCTTCTGTGCCAGGTCCTCCAGCCCTGGGACCCTTTCAGAAGAGTATGATATTCCCATTGGGATGAGGGAAACAACTCCCAACACCCAAAGTGATGTTGCTGTCCTGTACTCCCCATGGATTTTTCTGCAGTGGGGAAGGAATTTGTTGGACCAGAAGAGTGGAATTCAGCAGTAATACTTCCATATAAACCCTTCTGCACCCATGGAAGGACACTGAGAGTCATTGCTTTTCTTTAAAATACATTTATAAACTGAACACACCTGGTTTAGTATTTCTGTGGGTGCAAAGTTTCCTTTACCCTCAAGGCAGTTCTGAACTGATTCAAGTTGCAAGTTGTTTTTACAAGTCCAAACTTTGACAAAAAGATTGAAAATGAAGCTCCTTTCCCTCCCTGAGACGCAAAACAAACCAGAATAACATGGACCTTCCAGTTTGCTCATGTTCAGACAGGACATTGTCACACTTGCCAACCGACTTTCACAAGGGTGTATTATTAGTAGCAGTGATTGCTGGATGGAAGATTTCTCTTTGCCTCAATTTTGAGGCAAAGCCATAGATTTCTGGTTGCTGAGGTCTCTCTTAATCCCACAGCTGCTCTCAGGAGGCTGGTGCTGGTGAGGCTTAGACTGGGAGGTGTCTCCTGCAGGAAAATCAGTATCTTGAGATGGGCCAAGACATTCAATAATGGAAGATCTGATTCCTGACACTTTACAATTTAATCTCAGGGCAGGAGAAAGGACAAGGGTGATGGTTTCAAACTAAAAGAGGGTTGATTTAGGTTACATATAAGAAAGAATTTTTTTATGATGAGGGTGATGAGGTGCTGCCAGAGGTCACCCAGAGAATCTGTGACCATCCCTGGAAGTGTCCAAAGCCAGGTTGGATGGGGCTTGAAGCAGCCTGGGATAGTGGAAGGTGTCCCTGCCCATGGCAGGCTATTGGAATAAGATGATCTTTGAGGTCCCTTAAAGGTCTTTAAGGTCACAAAGAATTCAATTCCTGATTTCATAATAAATAATATGGAAATCTGGATCTGTATTCACAGCAGGCAGAGGTCATGGAAAGGCGTCACCTGCAAAGTGACAACACCTTTGGGCTGTAGAAGACTGATTCATGTCTGGATCATTTGTAATCTTTGAGGAAAGAAATTAGGATCACACCACAGTTTGATCCAAGCCACAGCTGTTCTCCCATTCCATATCTCTTTCAGAGGATGTGATGTTCCAGGGGATGCCAGGATCACCAAGCTGAGAGTTTTGAGGAAGGGAGGCAAGATGCTTCAATGTTTGGTTATGAATAACAAGCCACAAGCTTTGTGCCTACCCCTGGATGGTCATGGAGGAACATCAAAATGAGAGGTCCAAAGAGTCAAAGCTGATCCCTGTACTGAGAAACAGAGAATTAAATTCCTGATTTGGACTTTGAATATCTTCAAAGCTACTGGGTGAGAAATGTGATCATTTTGAACAGAAATTCCATGCAACCCTTATAATTTTTACAGAACTCACTGAAGCAAGTACAATTCACAATAAAATTATAATAACAACAACAGCATCAACAATAATAATAATAGCTAAACAAGCTGGCTTTTTACACTGAAAAAAAAAAGTAGAAAAAAAAAGTAGCCTTATTCAAAAATTCCCAGAGGACTCCAGTTAGGCTTCTATCTCTGGTAGCAGATATGGAAAAGGCATACTGAGGTCATCTAATCCAGGGGCCGGAAACCTTTCAAGAGCTGAGTGCCAGACTGTATTTTTCTTCCCCAGCAGAAACTCAGCAGTCTCTGTCTCTCCTGAAAAAGGATGAGGATCCCATAAGGGCAGGATCCTGGCTTTCCAGATCTAATCTACAATATCCCATCTTCATTCTCCAGGGTTTATCCTCATAGACCCTCTCCCAGCACAGGTATGATGTAAATAGTTCTGGAGCTGGCCTCAAAAGAAAATCCATGAGATTTTTTTCCATAGGAAAAGACCTACATTGGGAAGAGGTGACCAGTCACCCCTGCAGGTGATGGTCTGAGTTCTTCAAAGGGCTGTAAACCTCACACTGGTGTGGAGGCAACACATATGTCTGGAGGGAAAAGAGAAAAGTTCTCCTGGAATGAAGGTCCATGGTAACAACATCATACTTAAAATAGACAGGAACATCTTTCTGCTCAGTTTGAGATCTCCCTGTGCTGTCAGAAGGGAATGGAGGGAGAGGCTGATCTTGCACTGCACAGGGTACATACATTGGAGGGGTCTCCATAGGCTCTGGGTGCGTGAACTGGGTGAATAATCATTGGAGATCCAGTCCATGAAGGCAGAGGAAAAAAATTAACTCATGGTAATCCAGGCACCAAGTTTAGGTCAGTCTTGGGATATCACAGAATCCTAGAAGATCCTGTGTTGGAAAAGACCCACAAAGATCATCAAAGTCCATATCCCACTTAATCCCCAGTTACAGGACAGAAGACCATGAGCCACCTGCATTTCCTTTGTCTTCCAGCCCCATGTGGACATCTTGGCTGCTGTAGTGCATGTTCACTGAGAACAACCACCTTAACCCCTAAATTTAGGTTCCTGAGTCTTCCAGTTGAATCCCATCCATACCTTTGCAGGAGGAGAAACTCTGCCTCTAAAGAAGCTAAAGAATATCTTGCCATGGGTTTTGTACTGTGGGATGTGAAGGGTGTTTAATGAAGACCCAAATTACCCCCACAATTACATTGCCAAGGAAATCCCATTGGTTTCAGGTCTTTGAGGATTTGGTCTGAAGACTCTCGTGTTTCCTAACTATTCCTACCAAGGAATTTCCGCAATGGAAGGTTGGACTTGATGTTCTAGGAGGTCTTTTCCTACATTAATGGACATCTGCAAGAATTTGTAACCAGATCAAGGACGTTCTGCTCCCTGAAATCCCAAATCTACCCCACACATCCCCTCTCCCTGTATTTCTGAAGCTTCTTCTCCAGTCCTCAACCACTTCTCCAGCTAACACAGCACAACTTTTACCTTTCAAAGCCTAATCCAAGAATCAATGAGGTCAAGGGAGAGAAAAAGTAGAGCACTAAGGTTGGATTTTGAGCTCTTCAGCAGCTTCGATCTTTTGAACAAAGAAACATGTTGCAGGGAAACACCTTCCTCTTGTGGGTTTCAGTTCAGCCCTGCAGAGACCCTCTTCTTCAAGCAGTGTTGAGTCAAAGGTAGCTTGGATTCTTCTGGAAGACAGTGGCTGTTTCAGGGACTCTTATTTTTCTGAAGGAGTGATGGTTTTCCTTGTGTGGAATAGTGCTTTCTTCATGGAAAATTTCATGCAAAATCTCTGGCTGTTAAGGATTTCACCATGGGAACAAAGGTATTAGTCCACTGGTGTTCCAGAGCAGATAATGAATTTCTTCTATGAACATCTCCCTGGAGTTTCCAGACAAAGACAGACCTCTTCTCCTGCTCTGTCCTGGAGGTGACCAGTGCTGGCAGATTGCAAGCCCTCATCCATGGCAGTGCATGAGGACTATGGCTTAGGTTTGCTTCAGGAAATGGTCCCCAAATGTCCAGATGGGTAAGAAAGTCCACTTGCTTGGGAAAAAGAGAAAGGTTTTAATTTGAAGCTTTTCAGAAGAAAGATGTACAAGAAAGCTTTGTTGAAAGCAAACTTCTTTAAAAAAAATTTTGTTTTAAAGCCTTTACTGCTGATGAAACACAAGGGCAATCTATGAAACTTTTCAGACAGATCTGATTCTTCATCACTGGAGTTTAATGCTTTTTATCTCTGTAATGTATACTGTCCTCACATAGCTCTGCTTCACCTCTGAGGACCTGGGTGAAGGAGAAACCAATGCCCAGCATAAAACCCGTTCTCTGGCTTTACACAGGGGCTCCAGCCAGGGCTGATCTTGCACCAGCTGCTTTGTGGCTGGTTCTGAACCCCTCGTATTCCCACAGAGGTGTGAGCAAACAGGGAGTGAAAGACCAGGGCTGGCTCCTGAGCCTGCCTTGGGTCCCATCTGGCTGTCCCAGATTTTCTCTGCTACACCAGGTCTGTGCAGCATCCCCACCACATGGTTTCTCTAGGAGCTCTCTCTGCCCAACGACTGCGGTGTCGGCACTAAAAAAAGCCCTCTCAACTGAGAACCAGGGCCGCACGTCCGCTGGAAAAATGACATAACCCCGCCATGTAATCTGGAGTTCCTCCTCTGGGGCAGCCTCGCGCCGGGGCCGTGTGAGAGCAGATCAAAGGGCAGCACAGGAAAACGAGAGTGGAGCTCACAGAGGGGAAAAACACCCTCACCCGCCAGCCAGGGCAGTAATCACAGCCCTTGGCAGGCCTTGGGAGTTCCCGTTCACAGAAGGGATGGAGACAGACATCCTCCCCTGGCTCCGGGCACACGGGTGGGTGTCCTTCTCCATGCCTCTCCCACCTTATCACTTGGATTAGTATGAGCCAGTGGCTTGAGGTGATATTTGGCCCTTCTTGTGCCTGGTGCTGTTCAAACCCCATGGAAAGGATGCTCTTGACCCAAAAGAACTTGGGTGGTTATCCACAACAGTGCCATCAGCATCCCCTACTCCGCATTCTCCATCTGAAGTCCCACTCTCCTTGACTTCAGAACATCTGGGGAAAATACAGATGGATGAGGCAGTGGGAGGGAGGTGAAACAGTGAGGAAAAGACATGAAAATAGGTGGGTCCCATGCCCACACTGGTGGTGTTGAAGGATCTCTGTTTCACACAGAGCCTGGTGCAGTCTTGCAGGCTGGACCCTTTCCATCCTTCATCCTTGCTCTCCATCCCTACAGACATGAGGAATTTGCCACCACCTGCACCCACAACCATGTCCTCCCACCCCAGCTCCCTCTGCCCACCGGTGCCCACACTGAGGGATCTGCATTGCCCAGGGTTTGTGGTTTCTGACCCCTGACTTGCCCGTTGCCACTGGAATTCCCTATCGCTCCAGTGACTCAGCTGACAGAAAGGGAGACAATGGCATTTTACATCAGCCCAGGCTATCAGGAGCCTGCCTTATCTGAGCTGTGTTTTTCTATTAGTCTAACACTCCATTGTGCATCCCTTTATCAGCTGCAATGTTGATGTAATGCTGGCTTGGAAGTGGTTTCTGCATCCTAGCACTAAGACAGCTCACTTTTATTTCGGGGGGGAAGGGGAGGGTGCGAGAGGAGGGTTTATCGGGATTCTCAGGAGATAGGAGCCCTTCTCCTGCACGGAGCAGGGAGGGAGGGAGGGCTGGCTGGGTGGTGGAGGGGGACTGCCAGCCCAAACTGGCTGTTTTTAACCAGCAATTTAATGAACATAATTTCTGCTCCTCCCCTCTAGACATATCTTTAATCAAAGTGTTTGCTTGTCAGGATAAATGTCCTCTCTGGTTCCTTCCTGCAAGTCCCAGAAGGTGCAGACCTGGCCTTCTGAAGCAGGACTGGCCTAGATGCTGGTGGTAGGGTGAGCTCTGACTTGTCTTGTAGTGTGGGTCATCCCCAACAATATTTTCCTGGGTAGCTTTTCACTGGCTGATACACAAACTGAGCTCACAGAGTCTTCCCCCCACTTTTTTTTTGACATCTCTAGATGTCTATTTAAAAAAAAAAAGAACAGCCAGAATACTGACATTCTTAAGTATCTGATGGCTTAAAAGTTTTTAAGTTTGAATGGGAAGGACAAATGAAGCCTTATGCATGAAGTAATTTCATGATGGCTTTGCTTCTTGATGATACTTGTGGGACTCTTCCAACACAGGATATTCTCGGTTTAAACCCTCAGGACTCATCTCCATGACAGCAACAGGGCCAGAGTCACTTCAGCTGCTACACAGGAAGAGAGAAGCACATTGAATTTATGTTAATGAAATATATGGCCAGATAGGATTAAGTGTGTTAGATTTAGTCTATCCAGATGTAGAAAGAGCAGCAGTGAGGTTGTCAACACAGGGTACAAAACATCTGGAGCCCGACCTGAGCATCATCCTTGAATAGTGTGGCCTGATTTCACTCAGCAGCCCCAGCCCATGTGGCTGCCATCCTTTGGCCAAAGTCAGCTGCACCAGTATTTTCAAGCCCACTGTAACTCCCTTTTGGAGCAGTCTCTGGTGGGAGGGGGATGGACCCCATCAGGTTCTCTCTCTGCTCCTTCCTTGCTGAAATTTCATGCTTATCCTTTCTGCCTGATCCCATGTATGAAGGTAGGATCCAGTCTGGGATTCCACTGCTTATAATGAACTTATTTCCTATTTTGCTTTCCTCAAGCTCGGTACCCACATAACATATAGCCACTTGTAGATGCCATATATTAATTAGAATCATAGAATCACAGAATGGTTTGGGTTGAGAGGGACCAGAAGGATCATCTAATTCCAAATCCCCTGCCATGGGCAGGGACACCTTCCACTATCCCAGGTTGCTCCAAGCCCCATCCAACCTGGCCTTGGACACTTCCAGGGATGGGGCAGCAACAGCTTCTCTGGGAAACCTGTGCCTGGGCCTCACCATCCTCACAATTAAGAGTTCTTTTCCTAAAATCTAATATAAACCTACTTTGTTTCAGCTTGAATCCATTCCCTCTTGTCCTGTAACTCCAGGCCCTTGTAAATTTTCCTTGTAGATTCCCTTCAGGTACTGGAAGGCTGCAAGTAGGTCACCTCAAAGCTTCTCTTCTCCAGGCTGAACAATCTCAATTCTCTCAGCTTTTCCTTGTAGGAGAGAGGTGCTCCATCCCTCTAACCAACTTGGTGTCCCTCCTTTGGACTCACAATGAACTTACTCATGTCTTATTTCCTTCACTCAAACCCAATAGCTTGATAAAGATGCTGCTGCTAGAATACATCCTCATAAACTACATACTGCAGTTCTGCACTAATGTGTTATTAATAAGGACCAGTTATGTCTCACACTTTGGCTCTTTCACCTGTGCCTGGTTCACAGAGTGACCAAGCAGAGAATGACATTGATTTTGGACTTTGGGTTCAACTGCTGGGTGACCCACTGTGGGTGAGGGGCTGTATGAGGTGTTTGCTGCACACCCATCACCCCAGCAGTGGGGCAGCTCTGGTGTCAGCTCAGCAGGTTTGTTTGTTGTAGGAGGAGAAGCAATTACATGCCCTGCTATAGACCTCTAAATTCTTATTTAATAGCTAGAGTCAGACTCAGGGGTTTTCTGGAGTCCATGGAGCTCCAAAGAGCTATTCAGGACCTGTTTGCCTCCCTTCAAAATTTATCCTCAAGATGAAAGGAGTTTACAGTAAACTGCAAATACTAACCCCAGACAAATCCTGTGCAGACGTGTGAGCATCATCCTCAGGACCATTGTCTGAGGTGTGATGGATGTGGTTCTCCAGGTGCAGTTCTCACACACAACAGAGGAGAAGGTGAATGGGACATATATATGTTGTCCCGGGTGATGGTGGAGTCCCCATCCCTGGAGGGATTTAAAAGCTGTGTGGATGTAGCACCTGGGGACATGTTTTAGTGGTGGCTGGGGGCAGAATTGGATTTTTCATCCATATCCAACAGGTTTCAGCCTGGAGCTTTGACATTTGCCCACCAGTACTTTTGCATCTGTGTTTACATACTCTGAGTGACTACATTTGCATGTTGACCCCTGGAGATGTGTGAAGACCAAAGCACATTTTACTTGCAGGGGAGAAACCAAAACAGGTCTTTCTGAGAAGACCTTCAGAGCTTGTTTCATTTATTGCTCCCTCATTTATTTCTTCTTCTCCTCTGTACAGTGTGGCATCCATCAGATTAGTGGAAAACTCACGTGATGGGGATGCAACAGACCTGGGTTCACATGGAGTATTCAGGTGACAGTTCTGAAGTGCTGATGAAGAGAAAGCAAGAGTAGAAACATGAACTGTGATGGGCAGAAAGGGTCATGATAAATGGTTACTGCCCATCCCCAGCCACATCTGTGTTTTGAATTTGCTGCTGTGTCCTCACCCCCCAAATAAAAATGTGGAAGGGCTCATGTAATGGGGTGCAGAAGCCCTGGGGTGTCTTGGCTTACAGAGGTCCTACCTGGACCAGCCACCTCATGCCCTGAAGCTGTTTGTGCTCTCTCCTCTTCCTCTTCAGCCTCCACTGCCTGAGGTGGACTGGCTGCTCTCTCCACAGGGCGAGTGGCTGCAGTTTCTTCTCAGTCATCATTTCTATTGTTATCTGTCCATTATCTGATCCTCTCCCAGGCTGGGCCAGGAAACATCCTTCTGTCTCTGTCTTCGACGGCGCTCCATCCTCTTCCTCCTTGGAGAAGACAAAAGGCAAAACAAGCGCATAATGAATCAGACGTTTCCCTTCTCACTTTGCCCCTTATTTCCCCCTCTCATTTTTCACACGGACCAACTTCTGCCTTTTCCCTCCTGTTTGTTTGGGATGTGGTGGCCTGTGCTCAGCATCCCGGGGAGTCTGGCCGGCTCCTCTCGGTGTCAGCAGGAGTTCAGGGGTGGGTAAGGCTGATAGGGCTCCCCTGGCCCCCACTGTGTCCTCAAACCTCATCCCTGCAAGAGGCTTGGCCTCCTGACACCGGGGCATGGGATCAACTCCAGGCCAAGACAGAGGTTCATATGGGTTCAGAAAAGCAACTGCTCAGTTGGGTGGAGGAAAAATACTCCATTGAGGGACATTAAATATGAAAGCAGCTTATCCAGCTCAGGATGTCACATGGCAGCAACTTGCTAGTGGCTGGAAGAGGGTGTTGGGGAAGTGTTGCTCTGTCCTTGCCCTGGTTTTGTATTCCTTCTGAGCATTCCTGGGGTGAGGTGGGACACTCACCTCTATGCCCTCTATGGGTTTTATTTCTGCTGCTGAATGAGATGAGGCAAAGCTTTGCTCATGAAACCCAGCACTCCATGGCTTCTGGTGACCTTTCCCATTTACTGTGTTCCAAAACAACACTGAATCCCATTTCCCAGTGGGATGTGCATTGCTCCAAATAAGTTGGTCCCAGTCTTCCTTGCACCTGATCTTTCCTGGACCTGGTCAGGGTTTTGTATTGAGGGTCTAAAAAGAAAGCCATGCTTGTGGAGGTGTTATGGCTCACTTGACACATCCACACCAATTCCCATGGTAGGAACATCTCTCTTACCTTCACCTCTCCCCACTACCCAAAAATTCTGCACTTTGGCTCTGTCCCATTTCTGAAAATTTCCCACTCTTCTCAGAAAATGAAGGTGAAAAACCAAGACACACACACATCCTCCAGATAGAAAAGTTCCCCTACATACAGCTTCTGTAGTAAATTTTTATTATTATTTTTCACTGTAAACAGAAAGGAATGAATCATAGAATCATTAAGGCTGAAAAAGAACTTCAAGATCTTTAAGTTCAACCTCTGAACAATCACCACCATGCCCACTAAACCACATCACGAAGTGCCACATCTACTAATTTTTTGAACACTTTCAGGGATGGTCACTGCACCACTTCCCTCAGCAGCCTATTCCAATGCTTAACCACTCTTTCAGCAAAGATATTTTTCCTGATATCTAACCTTAACCTCACCTGATGCAACCAGAGGCTATTTCCCCTTGTCCTATTACTTGTTGCCTCGGAGAAGAGACCAAATGACAGAATCTAGAAATGGAAAGATGAAAACATCCTTATTTCTTTACCTTTATAAAACCTCCTGATTCTTTTCCTGTCATTTCTAACCAGGGCACACAGCTCAAACCAGAGAGGTCTTCTCTGTGAATGCAGAGATAGGTTGTTTCTAGACACTAGAAAAGCCACATTTCTGCTTTAAAGATCCTGGAAAATGAGAAAGAGCATGGAAAGAAAAGCCTACAGAGATTATGTAAAAAGTGAAGAGGAAACCTTAGCATGGCAGACTCAGAAAGCTGGTTCTGGTGGGCTCCTCAGAAAAGGAGATGGAGAAGTGCCTGGAGAATTTCTTGGGGAGAAAAATGTCTGCTGAGGAAAGTGTCTTTCATCTGGCAAAAAGTGGCCTTTCTGTGGCTGCAAAGCAGAGCCAAACCACCCAGGCTTGTGGTTATTGCTGAGGGGAATTAGTTACTAGGCTACCCAGGTTCTTCATCCCTGGATATATTTAAATTAGGAGCAGATGCCTTTCTGGAAGCAATGATTTAGTCAAGTACAAGCTGTTGAGTTACAGGCAGGAGCTACATCTGAGTATCACAACTAGAGTGCTGAAATGTAATGGGTTGAGCTCTGATGAATGGAGATTCCAGTTGGATTTGCTTCAGTAGTTCTGGAAGGACTGAGGGAGGCTTGGCCCCTACTCACTGAAAGGTTTATTACATGTTTGGGAGAGCTGTGAGATTTCTTCCTGGTTTGAAGGCACAGCCCTTATTAATGGTCAAGGCTGATGTGAGGTAATGGTTCAGTGAATAAAGGTGATGGAGAAACCACAGTGAGAATCATCAGGGTTGGAAGAGGCTTTCAAGATCATCTAGTCCAACCAGAATTTTCACCAGGAAATCTTGGAGTAATCCATAAAATGGTTCTGCTGATGAAGACAGGCTGAGAGAGCTGGGGGTGAACAGCCTGGAGATGAGAAGGATCTAAGGAGACCCTAAAGCTTCTTCCAGTGCCTGAAAGGGCTCCAAGAGAGATGGAAAAGTACTTTGGACAAGGGCCTGGAGTGCCAGGACAAGGGGAAATGTCTTCCTACTGCCAGAAGGCAGGGTTAGATGAGATATTGGGAAGAAATTATTGGCTGTGAGAGTGGTGAGGCCCTGGCACAGAGAAGCTGTGGCTGCCCCATCCCTGGAAGTGTCCAAGGCCAGGCTGGACGGGGCTTGGAGCAACCTGGGATAGTGGAAGGTGTCCCTGGTCATGGCAGAGGCTGGAACTAGATCATCTTTCAGATCCCTTCCAACCCTAACAATCCTATTACTCTATATTTTCTTGTTCTTTTATACTGACTCAGCTGCATTTTCAAGTCATAAGCAAACAGGAAGGCTGTTAGATTTAGTACTTCACCTCTTCAGAATGGACTTGTTCCTTCTTAAATACTCATTCTGTTTTTAATTTTTTTTTTAATTGAAGGCTTGTTTCACTCTCTGCTACTTCATTATCAATGTTCAGTTTTCTTACTGGGCAAGATTTACAGGATAGACTTTCACCAAATATGTTGCTTGGAAAAAGCTTTTCCTGAGCTCTGCCTTTGATGGAGCTTTACAGGGGAGAGCTGCCAGCAGCTAAATAAGGTCTAAAACCTCATTTAGACTATGGGCTGCAAGGTTTGAGCACCAGGAGGGAAACCTGAGGGAATCTTGAGCAAATCTTCAGCAACAGAAGAATAAAAAGTGAACTCGACTGAAGGATATTGTAACAAGTAGGGCCTTTGAAAAACTCAGTCCAAACACTAGGTTAGACCTGCATAACCTTTCCTCTTTGTGCAGCCTTTTCTTGTAAACCACTGTTGATGGAGACACTGTTCTTCCTGTCTCCTCTCTCCCAAGACAGGGAAATGAGGTACATACCACATTTACCCTGTGTCTTATCTGTGAACTGAATGCCCCACGTCCTTCAGCTGCTCCTCTTCATCTGTGTTTTCCACTCTCCTCCTCATCCTTGTTGCTGTTTTCTGCATCCCCCCCCCACTTGCTCCTATAACCCTGTGTGATTCTCAAGCTGGACCCTGTGCTGGAACTCCTGTATCCCAGGTTATGGACCATTTTATACATCTCAGTGTGGAATAAAATTCCTTTGCACCAGCTGATTTATGCTCAGCTTCAGGGGATCCGCAGTGCAGATCCCCTTCTGCTCCTGTCTCTTGCCTTGTGGTTGGTTCCCATCAATCCTACCTTGCTGCATGCAGGATCTTTTCACTGAATCCTCCTTTTCCCCACAACCCTTTGATCCATGGACATTACTCTGCACTCTCACAAATGCTCAGCTTACAGCATCATTTCTATACCAAGGTGGAAATACTGAGCTCTTTTCTTGCCACATTTCTCTGACACCCACAAAACCAGCAATGACCCATATCTTTTGGAAGTCAGACTGGTCATCTCCATGAGCTGGAGGTGGGCTCCCAACCCTGGGAGGATTTCAAGCAAGGATTTCATGCCCTGTGTTCACAGCCTTTGGCATGTCAGGGAGGGGCTGCAGGGTCTTGCATATAGAGAGGCCATGATGCCTTTCATTACATGGCTGAAGGAATAAAAAAGTCTTTCCATTCATTCTGAGCAGGTTTTCCAGCCCCTCCCATCTTGACCCTGATTGCTTATCAGCCGGAATATGTTTATCCTAAATCTTTCTTTTCTCTTTTTCATGTCTCCCCCTCCACCTCTCCCTTTCCTGCTTTTTCTCCCACTGTTTCTCTCTCCCAGCAGCCCACATGCACACCCCCTTCCCAAGGCCAGGGCTGAGCTTGCAGAGGAGTGAAGTCTCAGACTAAACTTTAATTTGCACACTCCCTGTTTCAAGGGCACAAGGGTTTTTTTT